>AYEL01036052.1:0-37311 GCA_000484575.1 Olivierus martensii
TTTTTTTTATATTATATTAAAAAACTTGTTTAAATAAATAAATAAATAAATATACTTGCGAAATCATCATTATTATTTTCTTCAGTATTTTTTATTCATTATTTTCTCGAATGGCACTTGTTTTAATGAGTAGAATCCTCTTCCAATCCTGAGGGCACTAAGAAGGAAATTGAATAATACAAGAAGCTCTGTTCTATTCATAACTATAGTCAGCATCATAGTAGAGAACTTCAGTTCGGTTTTTTCAAAATTATCAACAAAATATTATTTCCAGCTTTTGGCATCCTGTATTAGAAATTAAATATTATATTTTATAGATTTACAGATTAATTGTTGAAGTGTATACATGAAAAATATCGTAAATTCAAGCATTTTTCTAACATAAACTGCGATCACTCAAATTATAAAATTTTATACCTTTCTTTTTTTAATATTATGAATATTAATTACGAGATTATTTAATATTTTATCGATAGAGATAGAAATAATAAAACATCAGGTCTTTGTTATTCCTCAATAGAAATTATTATTCTTTAACCTTACTATTATTATTGTTGACAGTTTCGTTTTATCCAATAAACATGATCAATACACAAGAGTGAGAGAAGAATATAATATGAAAAGAGGTCAGAATCATTCTAGCATTAAAGTTACAATCAGTTCCGATTATTTCCATCGAAAGTAATTTAAAAAAATTCAATGAAGGGTATCGATAATTTGTACTGTGTATTATTATTATTATCATTAAAGTATTATTATTTAAAATTAATTGAACGTGATATTGTATGATACCAACACTTTCTATTTTTAAATAAATCAACTGAAATTTCTATAAACATGAATTGTTAACATGCATTTTATTACTGTCTAACAGAGAAAACTGATGCTTAGTTGATAAATGATGTTTATAATACAACAATAAGGGATTTTTCTATAAGTTTAATTGCATTTTTAATAAAAAAAAATTTGGCATTAAAACAGCATTTCATATTTAATTTTATTTCTTACAAAAATAATTTTCTCTAGCGAACTGGTTTTGGATAATTATCTATTATCATATCAATAGAATCATTCCATTAGAACTAGTGAAGTAGTTATTCTCTCAAACTGATGCTTATTATTTATTTTTAATAATAAAAAAAAATTGTTAATTCTTATAAATAAATCTCGTTATTAATAAAAGAAATAACTTTATTTATTCACAAATAGTTGAATATTCAAAATTCTATTCAGAAAATTACTAGAAATATTAAGTTCTAAGCAGAGTCTGAAACAAAAATTTGTAGATTTAACTGATTAGTTTATACTAAAGATCAATGTTAAATCGAATTCAGTTGTTTAACAAATAATGTACTGACCTTAATGTCATTTCTATGACTCTTCATTCATAAAAGATGCATAAAGTAGGCGAGATAAGAAGAATGTAGAGCAAAATGATGACCTATAAAAGTAGGGTAATAATATACATTGAGCGAAAAGGTTAAATTTAGGTGATGCTATGATTTTTATGACTTGAATTATAAAACTGGTTATAACTCACGATTGATTTATTTAGTCATCCTGTTTACTTTACCTTATAAATCTTGTAGGTATTAAAACTCGCAGAATACCTACAAAATAATAATAAGGTGTAAAGTTAGATAAATTGTCATAATTCTTCTATGATCGACGTCTGGAGATATAAATTTTTAAACATTAATTATCAATTGTTCTAATAATATTTATGAACAATTAAAAAATAATTATAATCACTTCATGAAATTTTTTTTTAATCATAACCTAGAAAATCATAATTTTAATATGAACTACAAACATTGATTTCTTTATATTTGTAGACTGATTTATAATATTTTCAGATTTTTTTGTGAACGATTTTGTATATTTTTCGTTAATTTTTAATCTTTAAAAATTAAATTATCTAAAAATTTCTGATGTGGATTACTTATAATTGTTCCAAAAAAAAAAAAATTTTTAATTTGTGAAGCTAAAATATTTTTGGGGCATTTTATTCGGAGAAAAAATTTAAATATTTTGGAAAAATAATTTCGAAGAATAAAAAAAGAAATTTCATTTTTAATTTGTTCATATTTTGTAAGTAAAATTAGTAATTTTTAAGAATTTATATTAAATATAAAATAACTTTTAATAAATGAGGAAAAATATCTAAAAAAAAAAATAATTTATTATTTAGAAAGTTTAAACAAATATTTTTGAAACTAAAAATAAAATTAATAAATAAATTTTTAATTGTGATATTGATAAAGCAAAAACTTTTATTGCAACTGTTATTGCTTACCCTTTAAAGCTAGCCAATCACCATCGAGTACACAAAGCGTCATGATGCGTCGTGTTGCTAAAACGACGCAACATGATGCTCAGCTTCCTACTATCATGTAGTAAATAGGAGATCGACGCAATGCAACGCGTCTTGGCAACGCGGCACGTCGTGACGCTTTGTGTACTCGATAGTGTTGGCTTTAAAGGGTTATAAAGAGCTATAAAGGGAGAGCTTTAAAGAGTTATACTGGCTTATATTGTAAACTTTGTTTTATGCTTAGTATTTATATATATGTATATCATCGTTACTGATTGTGTTTAAATATTACATATACTATATATATATATACATATACACATACAGGGTACCGATTCGCGGTCAAAAAAATAAAATAAAAATAAAAAATTTAAATTAAAAATTTAAGAAAAATAAATTATACAAATTTTTTTTCGGGGAGGATTCGAGATTACCTGCCGCAACTTTCCAGAATCTATCAGTAGCGCGACATATCGAAGTCAAATCATCGCGCCGCGTAGCCGTCCAATGCGTCGCCACACTATTGTACCTGGATGGTGTATATAAGCGCAGGGCAGCGAAAACTCGCTGTAGCCCCCTGTGGGTAAAGGGTTAGAATATTCCCACCGTCTGACCCCGCGTGTCATAAAAGGCGACTAAAGGGGTCATCTCGTACCATTCGGTGGTTGTCGCGTTCGTCACTGGGATCTCATTCGCAGGTCATTGCACACGGAACCGGGACTGCTGACGGTGACCAAATCCGTCCCTAGGGTCTGCAATGGGACCCCATACGGACACCGGACCGCCCGGCGGGCATGCCCTCCTCGAACCAATCCTCGCACCAACCCTCATATTCGGAGGAAAAGTCCCAAACTAAAACCTCCATATTAATCGCATAATAAAAAAAGAAAAACTCGCGGTAGGTAATCTCGAATCTTGGCCATGGGGTGCAAATCTAGCTCCTCTAAAGCGTGTTAAATTAGCGTAGCTCTCACAGTTAGGTTAATTTAGTAGGCTCCCAAAGTGTTAGCCCAGGGGCCCCAAAGTTAACGGTCTGCCTCTATATGCATATATAGTGGATCGGGGGAAGTCGCCATACTTTAGCTTTTTGACCCTAAAACTCATATTAAATTTGAATATTTTCCTTTCATATTTTTTGTACTTAAACTTACAAGTGTTATGCATATATGACTCCATCAAAATCTTTGATATAGCAATCGGGTAATTTTTTATAATTTAAAAAAAAAAAAGTTACAATTAGTCATCTTACCCCGAATATTCCGTGTAAGATGCCACTGCGCTTTTCATGTTATTCACTTTAATAAATAGCCAAAATGAACTCTTTAATCATCCAACTTCACTATAGTTTTCTTGTTCACTATACCATGTATGTTTTACTAGAATAAATTGTTAAAATTCTATAAAATTATTAAATTTTTATTTTCAGATTATAACATTTGGTTCATTTATAATAGCAACAGTATTTTTTGATGTCTACAGCATGGCTGTGGATACACTTTTCCTTTGCTTTTGTAAGTTTTCTTTTTATACTAATAAAATTAGATAAATTTATATAAATAACATGTAATATTTCAGCAATATTTGATAAAATGTAATTATCTAATATGAGAATTAAATTTAAATTATAAAGGATGTTTTCATAAATTAATCTATTTATTTTTGAGAGATAAATATGTAAATACCTATTTCTTAACAATAAATAAAAGTAATTTTTAAACACAATAAATAGTATTTGTTAGACTATTTTGAAAAAACAAAATAAATATCATTTTAAAATAACTTTTGTTATAAATTGCAACATTTCAATACTTCAGATTTTGGAAGAATTAGTCCAAAAACTGTGCTATTTAATATCATTTCCTCTTTTATGAATATTGAACAGTAGTTTATGAATATTGTATTTATTTTAAAGGATTAAGTTATTTTTCACTTCTTCAATTCTCATTATTAGAAAATAATATTAAAGTAGAAATACTATCTTCCAAATAAACTGACTTGAAAAATGACATCATCTAATCTCTATAATGATATTACCGGTGTGAAGTTGGCCCCCCCACTTTTGAATTTTTAAATTTTTTCTTTTGCATTAGTACTATCTTCCAAATAAACTTACTTGAAAAATGACATCATCTAATCTCTATAATTATATTACCGGTGTGAAGTTGGCCCCCCACTTTTGAATTTTTAAATTTTTTCTTTAAGTCAAAGTACTCTTTTCACATTTAAAGTGGACATTTTTCATGTTTATTGAACATTAATGTTTACAATCATTTTTATTTGTGGATCAAACATTATTTATAGAATAATTTGCCCAGGTTATATCAAAGTTTGGAACTGTATCATTATATTTATCTGCTAAAGCTCACTAAACCTTCCAAGTTAGTGCTTCTTTGAACATTTAAAAAAAAACATATTTTAGAAAATACTGCAATTAATTATTCACACATAAATGTTAAGAACTAAGAGATAAAAATTAAAACTTTTATCTTTATAAGAATGAAAATAATAAAAATAGTTCACAATAATTTGGCAAGCATAAAAATGAATAAGGTAAATACAGTATATAAAATAGTAAATAGGAAATGATTGGTAAAAATTAACAAAATGCAATCAAACAAGGAATAATGTATAAACAGACATTTCATTGCTGTTTCAAATAATATGCTAAATTTATTAAAAAACAAATCTATAAATATAGTGCAGGCAGCCCCTAACTTACACAAGTGAATCGTTCTGCAGAAACTTATATGTTATAAAGTACTAGTGAATTTCAAAAAATTAACATTAAAAATAGTTATATTGAAGAATAAGCTCATAAATTGCATTTAAAGCAGTCAATTATTATTGTGGAGGATCCAGATTTAATTCTTAGTCCTAAATTTTCAATTTTTTAGGAGGGGCCAAGTTCTTAACTAAAATTGACCTTTGTAAGTACAAATCTTCATAAGAAGGGAATTGCCTGTATACTATAAACATATGAATGTTAATTCATTTTCTATATAAAATGTAAAATATAGAAATTATAAAAAACTTTGGAATGATAGCTATGTGAAAACTTAACTTTTTATCCTCCATATATTCTTCCATACAGTTATCCAATCCTTGTATTCTTTTTATCATTTATTTATTCAAATGTTTTAAAAATAATAATAATGCTTATTATTAATTTTACTATAGTTGTAGATATATTCTTTAAAACTCACTGCTTTTACTCCTTTAATATCAATAACAAACTATAGCACTTATCACAGTTGAGGTTACTTTTGTTCTATTACAAGATGTTTACTCATTGCTAATGCTTTTGGTAACTTTACCATTTTCCACAGTTGAGGTTACCTTTTATGGTAACCTCAACTGTGGTAAGTGCTATAGTTTATTATTGATAGTTGTAGATATTCTACCATTTATAAAAAAAGACATAAAAACAGCACAGTACTAGATAGAAAAGATCTTTTATTTCAGAAAAGAACCACTGTCAACTTAAACTGATGTAGATTAACATCGAAAACACTTCTGAAATAAAAGATCTTTTCTACCTAGTGCTGTGCCATTTTTTTTGTCTTTTTATTAATTTTATGTATACCTTTTGATGATAATTTAAAAAATTATTACAAATTAATATAAAAAAATTGATTTATCATTAATATAACCTATTTTCTATGTCCATATTGAGTATTCATAATCTGAAAAACTTAGGACTGAATGTACTTTAGATTTTGAATTTTTTAAATACGTATGATGGAAATGAAAAGAAGTGAGAAAAAATTCAGATTTTCAGAAAAATTTCATTTTATTTAATATAAAAACAAGAATATAAATGCAACAAACAATGAAAATGTATTTATTTACCATCCTTGAAAGAATCTTATTATTTTACCATAGGAGTTAGGGTGACTATCAGATAATAAATATAAATATAGACAAGATCAGTCTTTTTAGGAGAAATATTTAATAAATTCTTGCAAACAAATTAACTGAAGCATTTTTGGCTTTATTAAGCCCTTATCAGAGGTTAGTATACTTAAAAATGTAATGGCATAAAGGAATAATAGTACACACTTGCATTCAAATTAATTAAAATTACCGGAGTTTCTCGTGAATAGGCTCTTCTTGAAGTAAGCCCATATGCGCTTACAAATCTGGATTACTTCCCAATTATAAGTGCATGGGCTTATATTTTGGCTTTATATTTTATGGGCGTCCAATATTGAATCGTTTCCATTATAAACGAGGTTTAGCTATGAAAATTACCAGTAACGTGCCACAAATAAAAAAAAATTTTATGGTACCGGTACTTAGGATTTTTCTTCAAAACTATTCAATTTAAAAATATGATGTATAATTTACATTTTACAATCCATTTTTCAGACTTCAACTTCACTTGCTTATTCTGCAGTAAATGCTAACATGCAAAAATAAAGATACACAATGTATATTTTGACAGGAATATTACAGTACTTGTTTCCAGTATCAGCATTTATGGTCATCATGGTAAGGCTAATAAAGATTAAAGCTGATAGTGAAAACTCAGTTTGGAGTCCGATCATAGTTAAATTTTATAAATCAATGTTTGAAAATTGATTATGGTACAGTAGATGGTATCAGTAACCATGATTACGGTGTATGCTGATAGTGGAAACAGTCTATTACACTCTAAATAAAAGCCCATGGGCTTATAATATTAATGTAAGCCTATGCACTTACATTAAGATTTTCTATTCTTTACTAAATTTTTGTATTTCCCGAATGTAAGCACAGTGCTTACCTTCGAGAAACTCCAGTAAATGAATTCCTTAAACTTCGTCACTATCAGTCTTTTTTGATATTTTTTAGGTGTATATAATGAACACAGGAGAAAATAAATAATCACAGATACCTTGGACTTACAATGTTTGACAGTTTACTGAATCATTAAAGTCATGATTGCACATTGTGTCATCTTTCATAACAGAAACAATGATTATAGTCCTTTCCCAAAGAACTCTGCTGTGAAAATGAAATTACAGATTTCAAAATACTTCAAATTTTAAAATTTTGAATTGGAATACTCAACCTGTATATATACATAAAATGACTTAAGTAGAATATAATAATTTATTATTAATTAACTAATAATTTGTTTTCTGGCTTAAAATTATTGCTTTATTTCCTGTGATATTACATATTCAGCAAAATTTTGATTTATGACATAAATTAGATAGTATGCCTAGTACACACATTCCTTGACTTACATACATAAATCATTTCTTGAAACCCTATATAGATCAAAATGTTTATGTCAGAGCATACATTAGTGCTGACTATATAGGGTATCACATTAGCCAGATGGCCATATAGTAAAAGAATTGTCTAAATTGAAATCATATTTAATTAGCAGCTCAATTTTCAATTACTCTTAAAATTTTTTATTTTGATGAGAAAGTAATCAGTGTGGAACATAGAAAAAACAAGTTACAATAAAGTCCATTGCCAGAGATCTTTAATATCAGAAATGATAATGCAATTCTGTTGCGTACGACTTTCTAACTGCTCTTAAAGGCTATAACTGAAAAGAACCTTAATACTAGCACACACGAGCAGGCCACTATCTGTGATAAAGTGGCCTGTTTGTGTGTGCTAGCATTAAGGTTCTTTTCAGCAATTCTGTTGTACAGTTGGTTCCAAAAAAGGTGTTCATCTGCTTCGCAGGGGCTGAGATTACAGGAAGTTGATTGGTTATAAAGTCTATCAATTTAAACCTGCATTGTGAAAGCTAAAAATGGACTCATCTATTCTGACTGAGAATAGAGATGAGGTAGATGACTGGTATGGGTTGATTACAGCACTTTAAACTGAAAAGACTAATCGCTGCTATTTCAAGAAAGGCAGACTTAACAATTATGAATTGAGTAAATAGATAATAAGCTCTAATATCATTTTTTAAATTTTGAACATTGCAATTATGAGTATGATATTTATAGATTTGTTTTTAAATCTCTAATATGCTAATATAATTTATCATATTTGTTTTGTTGCCATATATTATATATAAATCATATATATATATATATTCCTGTATAGTAGTGGTTCCCAACCAGGGGTGCATGATAACATTTCAGAAGTATATTATGTTATTATTATATTCCAGAAATAATTTTTATCAACACTTCCAGGTTATTCCAGTGAGATTGCATAGACTTTTTTCACTGCAGGGTCCAATAATTCAAAATGCCCAGCTAACATTCAAGATAACTAATGAAATTGCCAGACCAGTGCCCCTCAAGGCTCGCCTCCACAGCATCTGCACCTCCTGTGTATGCACATGGAGTACTAAATAAATTATTAGGGATCAAAAAAGTTGGGACCACTGCTATAGAGGATAAGAATGAAATATATTTGCTTAAATATGATTTTTTTAAGGTTAAACTCAAAAAAGATTTCATATCGAGATATTGACAGCATTTTTTTATGAAATGTAATTTCCAATGTATAGCAATTATGATATTGAAAGACACAAATTCTTTTGATATCATAATTGTTACAGATTACAAATAAATAACAGAATCAGTAGGACAAATATCAATATTTAATTTACAGATTATTACATATATATGGGACCGAGGACGGTAATGATACAGGCGTTAGGCCTAAATACGATAAATGTCAGGATCTGACACCAGTCAGGTATAAAGCCGACAAACAAGCAAGCGGCATATCTATTTAGCGTGTGAGTAAGGACAGATAATAATTGTGCTGATTGGCAAGTCAATACAAAGACTACATTCGTCAAAGAACAACTTCCTTTAATCAGAGAGATCTTTTATAATACATGTGAATGAAGAATACCCGATTCAGAGAAAGAGATACCTTGATACAAAAATCCGTGAAGAGGGAATTTGAAGGCACAAATATCATATCATTCAGCATTGATAACAGTCTTTAGTCTCTAATTTAAAGTCTTTAGTCCCTTGTTTGGAATTCGATTCCTGGAGCACACAAAATCCTCGTTGATACAAATGGTTGATTGTTAAACAACGAACAACTAACTGTCAGTTGCCATGTTCTATGTTGCTGCTTCAAAGGGAGACGAAGAATTCTAGTGGGTGAACTGTCCCCAAGAAGAGTTGTTAACTCCAGACCCAAGTGGGAATGGCTTGTAGAATACTGAGGAGCAGATCAGCGAGCGATGAACAAAAGGAGAATCTCGAAGATCAAGCTGGGAACGACCGGAGGGTACCTGGAACCAGCGGCTGATATCGTGGCACAAGCAGATCAAGCAATCGTGGAACAAACCGATGCGGCCATCGTGGAATAAGCCGATGCGGCAGTTGTGGAGCCAGCAAACTCGAATGGAGGTGGAACAATCATCGATCGAGGGCGGCATAGGCTCTTAAATACCCATGACCTTTCTGACTCTTTTTCCCAGGGAGAGAATTCAGATGTTTACTTCTCAAACATTCACCGAGTCAGGTGTCCGATCTGCGACTATTTGGCAGACACCTGATGTAAACATTTTCAGAGATTTATTAGGACTGAGGTGAAAGTCTACTGACCAATCGAAATACAACTCATAATGTTGTCGTATTTCTTACATGTTTGTTTTGAGAGAGCACCTTGCCTATTTCTCCAGATATCTCTCTCCTTCCTATCTCTTTCTCGTTTGACCTAATTACAACTTAATTATTTCTTAATTACATTCAAATTGCCGATCTCTACATATATAAATTTAATTATATTGTTTTAAAAATAATATATTTTAAAATATACTGTCTACAGTACACCCCACATAAAGCTGATTTCTAAATTATGGATTCATATAATTTTACCATTTTCCTGACAAATAAGTTAAAGTTGTCAAGGAAACTAAATAAACATTGTTTGGTTTTTACTGCAATCAACAGATATTAAATACTTTTTAATATCCATTGATATAAAATAAATATTAATTTAATTTTTATTTTTTTAATAAATATTAAATTTAAAAAAATATTAATACAAATATTACATTTCAACGTTGCATTCTTATGAATTGAAAACAATAAAATAAAAAACTTCCAATAGTCACCATTATGTTATTGAGAGTGCTTTGACAACTTATCTCTTAAATACTCATGTAGTTATAACTATATAATGCTGCATTTTGCCTAAATTAATAATAATATAGATTAATGTAAATAATAACTGAAAATTTCCTAATAAATGCTCATAATCAATTTTCGGAAAAAATGATAAAACTTTCCCAGTAAATGCTCAAAATCAGTTTTCAGACAAAATTATTAAACACTTATCATTAAGCCTAGCTAATCCTGTTGTGTAGATAAAATAAATGGAATCATCCAAAGCTATGCAGACTCAAATTCATGCCTGAACCAATTAATCTGATTGTTTTGTAAGTAGTGTAAGGAAACCAAATATCTACCTAAGTGAACAGTTTTATGGAACAAACTGTACCTATTGTATCCAGTATACAAAGGATATATAAAAAAATGTGATACTGAACTTTGAGGATATGTCATATTCATCAAAACAAAATCTTTTTAATAAACATGAATCCAAAATCACTAGGTTTAGAGTTATGGGTATTGCTGATGAAGTAGCAGAACATTGTAGCTAATCACATAATTTATTTTCTATATGTAACTTTTGCAGTTTTAGCTATTACTTAAGTTTATTTTGAATGAAAGTTAAAAGATAACCTTAATCTATAAGCAGATATTCAATGTTCATTTCAATGCATACTTTATACATTTTTTCTCATTATAACTTTCAAAAATTTCCTATTCATCCTTTTTTCTAATCAAACTTTCCTTCAAATTAAACTTAATTACTTAAAGTAATGGCTAAAATTATAAAATATTATGTACAGAAAATACATAGTCTTCCAATATGTTCTGAGCTGATTATTCAAATGCTTTATAATTCCAAGACAATTTTTGGACCCAGATTTATTAATACTTTTCTGTTTGATGCATAAGATAAGTTTCAAAAATCTGTTGCTATCTTTTTTTTTTTGCATATCACATATATTAAGACACACAAAATATTTTATTTGAAGAATCTTAATGTAAATAAAAATTAATAAAAAATAATAGTTATATGAAACTTTTGCTTTTCCTGTTTAATAAAATAAACTAATTAATCAATACTATTTTCAATAAAACATTTCAGTATATAATAATACATTTCAGTATATAAGTGTATTCATAATAATAAATTGATATTTAAAACATGATAAAAAAGCAGTTTTATTACCTCAGATTTAGTTAGTTCCCAATTATGTATGTTAATTTTAAAACAGCCACAAATAACCACATATACTACAATCAATAAGTTAATAATCGTAAATACATTATTAAATTTTGATGATTCCTTTACTCCAAATGAAAGCATAACTACAATAAAAAGATAAATACAAAAAATAAGAAATAAAAAAAACACGGCAAAACAAAATCATATTAAAGTTTTAAATAACCAACATCAAACTTTATTTATTAGAAAATATTTCATTATTAAGTATTTGAAGATTTTTCAAAAGATCTTTTCTTTTTTGGGAATGTTTTATTTGACTGGTTTATAATTACAGAAAAATTAATAATTAATAAATTATTTAATATAATTTTTTTAGTTAAAATTTTCTCAAAAATAATTTACCAATAGATATCTATCTCTATAAATGATAAATTTTATTCCAAATAATAGTGTAAGAAATCAATAATAATTTGATTCAATTTTTATAATAAATTATTTTCTGGAGTTATATTTAACAAAATAATTAATTTATTTGTGATAAAATTCATTTTGCATATAGCTTTTCTTTATTAAATTTAACTCTAAAATTGGTCCACTTTTTAGACTGAATAAATGAAAAAGAAATGGATGAACAATCTATAATAATAAATGTATTTTGTTCAATATTTAATAAACATTAATCAAGAAATGAATGGAAAAACATTATTTTATGATTTTTATGACATTTTATGATAAAAACTTTTAAATAAAAAGGTTTCCAACTTTAAACAATTAATAATTATAAAAATTAAATAATAATTATAAAGCAATATATATATATCTGTAAAATAATGCTGTTCTGTCTGTTCATTAAAATGTTTTTTTATAGAAAAAATATTTTGCTAAAATGCAAGTTATTTAATAATAACTATTTGCATAAGAAATTGTTATTTCAATAACACATTCCATAATATATACAACATATTAAGTTTAATGTATGCAGAAAAAATTTTCAGCATAATAATTATTCTGTAAAGTAAAATTCCAATAATTTTATTTTATCAGTAGTTGTTAATTATTTATTCTTAAATAATACTTATTAAAAATCTCCTTGTATCTAACAAATTTAAATCTTAAAGTATACTAAAAATAATTACTTAAGATAAAATACTTACTTAATAATTTAAAATTAATCCTAATCTTAAACTATTATTACATCAATTTCAATTTTTAGTAAAATTAACAAAATTTATTTTATCTATATTAATAGATTTATTAAATAATAACGGTTTTTTAGAAGAACATTGAAGAATATTTTTATTTATGAATTTATAAAATATTCAGCATTAAGTGCTACTGACTATTTTTATATGAGTCTTAAAATATAATTTACTACGAGTCAAAAAAATTTCAGAAAAAGTTTTCAATATTTTAAATCTGCACATATTTGATTATTAGAAATGCAAATATGATATTCTATATGAATTACAAAATAATTATTAACCAATGAAAATTATGAACACAAATGATTATTTTGATTAACTTTTTTTGATTAATTTTGATAAACTTGAGCAGAAATATTTGAAGAATGCCTCTATCAAATAAAATATCATAATAGCATTAGTGAAATTTCTATGGATTATGTATCCATTGTAATTTCAGATTGCAATGCAAAGGTAAACTGCTATAATGTACATAAATTATATATGCATCATAATATAAGCATTTACTATATCAAAATATATGCACAATAGACCATTGTTGGTCGCGGTGCTTGGGCTGGGTAGGCTCCCCTGTCTTTACTACTACTAATATCAAAATATAAAATATAATTTGAAAAATATGAAATAATGCATTATTTATATATCATTCTCATATTATAAATATGAGAATATTTTTCCCTTGCATTTATTTGTTTTTTAATGCTAAAATTAATGTCACAAATAAATTTTTACAGTAAAAATCATTATAATGAAGTTTAAATGTTTTAATTAAAAACTATTTGAAATGTTAATTATATAATATTTACTAACTAAAGGAAGAAATTTATTAAATAAGACAAAATTTACTAATACACAAGCTGACTTTTGACAAATCTGACTCTTAAATTTGATTTTATTTTAAAATTTTAATATGAAAAATATTTTAAAAATCATCTTTATAATCTAATGCAATGTTTCCCAACCTTTTTATATCAGCAACACACTTCAGAGTTGAGCAGATTTGTATGATACACCAAAAATCAGGACAAAAAATTTTTACACAAATCTTTATAGCAAGATAAACATAATGTCTAATAACTCATGTAAATATAGTCACATAAATTCAATGTAATAATTCAATTATTTTACAACATAAAAGATAGAAAATTATTTTCAATTTAAAATCAATCATAAGCAATTGATGGCTCATGGATTGACATATAAACTTAGTGTGATCATAAATTCCCTCACAAAATTTAAATAATTCTAAATACCACAAAAATGGAAAATACATAGCCACACACAAACTTTCCTTCATTAAGTACCACTGTAATTCTAAATACCACAAAAATGGAAAATACATAGCCACACACAAACTTTCCTTCATTATTATGTTACCTTTTTGTAAACAAAAGATTTTCCCATAATCTTCAATGGAATAAAAATTTTTCAAAAACAATCTTGTCAGAATGAAATTTTGTAGCTACATTAAGTAAGAAACAGATCATGCAAAATTTTTAAATTGCAAAAAAATTAGGAATTGGAAGAAGACAGTATGTGATGTAAGTAGTACAGGAGATAAACAGTATTAGTGACAGAAAAAGATCTGATAGAGTGAGAACAAAAATATCCCCAAAAGCCATTAATGGCTCTACCTGCATGAATTCGATGAAAACCTTGCTGCAACCAAAGAAATCGGTTCTACAAATGAACATATCAAGATCAATAGTTCAGAGGACTCTAAAATAAGGCCTTAAACTTAAAGCTTTATAGTAAGGGATATGTCACTTTTAAATGTTCAGCAAAAGAAGAATAAAGTTAAGAAGAGATCAATAGTTCAGAGGACTCTAAAATAAGGCCTTAAACTTGTTATGCTTTATAGTAAGGGATATGTCACTTTTAAATGTTCAGCAAAAGAAGAATAAAGTTAAGAGAAATAATAATAATACTCAAAAGCCGTTTAGCAGTCAAAAGATTAAAATGTTTTGACTGCTAAAGGGCCTTTGAGTATTACTTTTTGGTTTGTGTTTAGTGCAGTCTCGTTGAACTTTTATTAAGTCAAGAGAAGTTGGTATTATTGAAGCAATACACTGATGATGGCTACATAAACATTCTTTTCACTGTTGAATAAAAGTTTAATAAGCAAAGCAATTGCATTTACACTAACAATGTAAGTCAAGAGAAAAGATCCCAACAGTTTGGAAAGAAGTACCAGGACCCAGAAACCAGCTTCAGTGATGCTGTGATGCAGAATCAGTTGGCATGGAAAGGTAAAGTTGCACTTTGTACCATAGGGAGTGAAAGTGAATGCAAAGAACTATATAAAAGAAATTCTAGAAATAATTGTAAATCCACTGAATACTGATCTTTTCAACCATATCAACTGGTCCTTCCAACAAGATTGGTCCATCATACAAGGCCAAAGTTACCCAGAATGTTCCCAACTTCATCTCCAGTTGAAGAATGGCCCTTAAGCTCTAGATCTGAATCCACTAGATTACAGCAAATGGTCAAAATTGGAGCTAAAGGTGTGTGCAAGACTCCACAGCAGTGTCAGCAATCTGGAGAAAGCCTTTCTCTGGAAATGGAAGAAATTTCCTTTGCATTATCAATAGATAAATGGCCAGAAAGATTATGCAACTGCATCAAAACAAGAGGGGGACACCTTTGTGTAACTAATCTAATATTTTTAACTTATATACATGTCTTTAAAATCCTAAAGAATTATTAAATTTATTCTTAAATAAAAAAGTTATGCAGCAAAACTTGTGTGGGAATTTATGATACACTAGCTATAATGACTATATAGTTAACAATGTTAAGTTTTATTTTTATCATGATAATTACGTAATAGTTTACATATATACAGCTTACACAAATTCTTCAAGAATATAGGTTATCTGAATTTCTATATTTAATGTCAGATAATCTAATATATTCACTAATCTAGCATTGCTGATGATGAAGATTTTTTTTAAATTCTATTGTATAAATTAATCACAAAAATTATAATTAATCTTTGTGAGATTTATATCTGGTTTCTTTAGCTTCGTAATAGTTTACATATATACAGTTTACACAAATTCTTCAAGAATATAGGTTAACTGAATTTCTATATTTAATGTCAGATAATCTAATATATTCACTAATCTAGTATTGCTGATGATGAAGATTTTTTAAATTCTATTGTACAAATTAATCACAAAAATTATAATTAATCTTTGTGAGATTTATATCTGGTTTCTTTAGCTTTGTGTTTCAAAAGTTTACTATGATAATATATTGTGCCATAACAAACACAGATAGTGAGAAATCAATACATATAGGGTATTTCTGACTTAAGATCTCAAGGTTTGGTTTGAACCATGTCAGAAGTCGAAGACTATCTGTATGTGTATTTGAAAAACTGACAAAATACTTAGTATAACCTAAAATGAAAAACTTACTATATATATATATAATATATAATCTTATAAAATAATGTAATATTTAAATCACACAACACACACATCTATTCTATGTACTATGTAGTAATTTGTCATAATTCTGCAATTATTCATTCAAGCTTTATACTTCTAAAATATTTTGAAATTGTTAATAATTTAAAAGATTTTTTCATGTATATAAATCATTCTACAGTGGACTCTCAATTTTATGAACTTGTACAGAACCCCAAAAAGTTCATAAATCAAAGTGGTTTAAATTAACACTAGGGACTTTTTGGAACCATTAAATAGTTCATAAATTGGAGATTTGTAAAATGTGAATACATAAATACTTTTCCGACTAGCACTTTTCGCAGTAAAGATTAAACATAAAATATGTAGTTCATAAATTGGAGATTTGTAAAAATGTGAATACATAAATACTTTTCCGACTAGCACTTTTCGCAGTAAAGATTAAACATATATTGAAAAGTGCTAGTCGGAAAAGTATTTATGTATTTAAAGTTTAATCGGTTAAAAGTTAAGTTCTTTTTAAAGTGAATACACTGTATTAATCTTTCAGAATTCTCAAAATATATCATGCATTTGATTTTCATAGTTAATAATGTATTTTTTTAAACAAATATAATTATATTAATGGATCATCTATTATAGAATAAAATTAACAAAAATAAAAAATTATAATTACAATTAAAAAAAACAAAAAATTATTTTTATGACAAATTTAATAAATATTTCTTATGGAAAAGCTATATTTTTAGCTTAAATTTTTAATACAGGGTGTAAATTATCTCCTTCAAAAAACTACACTACAACGTAGGAGAAAAATTCAGGCATTAAAGTGATATAAGACACACGGGGTCACAAATCGCAAGCAACACCGTAAATTGAACCTCAAACTAAGCTGAAAGTCTCATAAGTAGGCAGTACTCGCTGAGGGTAGCGCTCTTGGTACAGTCGTCTTGCTGCCAGTGCATTACCATGAGCTTCGCCAAAACACATGTACATGTTGGCTAACTCGTTGTTGTCAAACTGATCCATAAGAACAGTGTATCTTGTCGAACTGGTTAAACTAAATTAATCAACAATCAACAGCGCAGTTTTCCTGCAATGACGTTGCAGCTATTCTCCTTTCTCCCGCCCAGGCTTGCGATTTGCGACCCCAAGTGTCTTATGTCACTTTAATCGCCTGAATTTTGTCTACGTCGTAGTGTAGTTTTTTTGAAGGAGATAATTTACACCCTGTATAATACAAATCTCAAGGGAATTTATTCCAAATAAACCTAACTTTACCCCAAATAACCTAATTAGTTTAATTCTTTCAAATCATTAAAATTACTGTTAAAGTTTCAAGGGATATAATTTGGCTAGTATCTCAAGGAAATTTATTCCAAATAAACCAAACTTTACCCCAAATAACCTAATTAGTTTAAATTCTTTCAAATCATTAAAATTACTATTAAAGTTTCAAGGGATATAATTTGGCTAGCAAAATTAGGTATATTTTTAGTTTATTAATAAAAATGTTGATAAATATGGCAAAATCTATTACAATAATTTGATAATAAAGCATTTAAGATAAAACTGTGTCAGTAGATATACCTTATTATTCCTAAAAACAGGATGCTGTGAGAGATTCTATTTTAAAAATTAGGTCAACAAAAAGTTTAAATGTATTGCAATTGAGAATATAACAAAAGAAAATTACTGTATTACCAAATCTGAATCCTTCAAAAATTTTAAATTTGATGCACCATAATTAGCAATTAGTTTATATTTTCTTCCTCAAATATTCAGAATTAAAATTTTAATAATAGCCTAATGAAAAATATCCATCATAATAAAGCATATTTCAGTAACTAATCTGAAATTTTGTAGCAATAGCAATGTGCCGTGCAGAATTTATAAATTCATTTTAAATTATGCAATTTTTGAACTGTTTGTTCTAGAATGTGCATGTTATGTCATAAATAACATTATCTTTTAGTTCTGATTGTACTGAAGAGGGGTATGAAAGTATTGAAAACATTATACAATAATAAAATACAGGTAAAATTCTGTTATAATGATATCCGTGGGACCGTTGCCTCATTTTGTTATAACTGATATTTCGTTAAAATGGTAAAAAATTTTATATTCTTTACCATTTTACTAAATTTATTATTACAAATTTTTTACAGCTTCATTATATCGAAAATTTCATTATAACAGAATTTTACCTGTATAAATTTCTGTATAGTATTTATAACTGCTTGTTTAGTGCTAGTTATAACTACAGATCTATAAAGTTTACCAGAGCAGGTATAGAGGATTTAAAAATAGAAGATTAATGTAAATTAATACTTTTTAAAATCATATTAAATATTCTGAGTTCTGTAGTTGGGGAACATAACCTCAATTTATAACATAGTTCCTATGGAAAACAGCATTCTGATTTATGATACATTCAAACTATGATTAAAATTTTCGAATGCAACCCTGTCAGAAAGTTGGGAACTTCCTGTATCAGCATAAAATACAATCGATATTTTACAAATCAATAATAGATGTTGAAAACATGTAAGTTTTGCAAGTTAACATATTTGCTATAAAATGTTTATAATATTACTATTTTTCTTTTCACTTTCTTTCTAATATAACTAATGGAATAATATGACAGCTCTAGCAAGTGAAAAAACACAAAATTTAACTTTATTTCTGTAGAACTTTCAGCTTAATCAAGCCATCATCAGCAGTTGATTTTTTACGAATAAGAACAAATTATTAGAAAACATTTAAAATTTAAATATTAAATACAAATAGAAAATAAATAACATTATAATATATATAGAAAATTATGTACATTGTAGTATATAAATTAATTTTCTTTATAGCCTATTTATATATAATTATGCAATTAAGTATGAGAAAGATTTTAATTATCAATTAAAATATCATTATTGTTGGGCAGCGGAAAACCATGGTGCCGGATTATCTCTGGAGTATTGTCATTTATTACATGCATTTTTCTGGAATGCTTTATAATCTCTAATGTTTCCGCCCATTTAATTTCCTTTATGTTTCTTATGGTTCTCACTATTTTAGCCTCATTCCAATGGATGTCAACGTTATTATTATAAAAAGCTTTCACAAGTGCTGTTTTAAATTCTCCTTTTTGTATATCTTTTTTGTGTTCTAATAGTCTGATTGATTAAGCCGAAAGTTCTATGGAAATAAACTTAAATTTTGTGTTTTTCCACTTGCTAGAGCTGTCAAATTATTCCATTAGTTATATTTGCTATAAATTTTGCATTTTTGACCATCATCATCATTTGTCGTGAATTATTGATAATTATTTTCTCTCTCTTGATTTCAGAAAAAGGAAAACAATATAAATTTGAAAATTATGTATTCAACAATTGTTACAGTTACATTTTGATATCATAACATTAGCTTCATTATCAGAATATAAAGTAGTTTTGATTATTGATTTTGCAAAATTCTAAAGTGAAACATTGTGTATATATAAGAATATGAAAATTTTGAAGTCTGAATGAAATATATGTAACAGTTACATTTTGATATCATAACATTAGCTTCATGATCAGAATATAAAGTAGTTTTGATTATTGATTTTGCAAAATTCTTAAGTGAAACATTGTGTATATATAAGAATATGAAAATTTTGAAGTCTGAATGAAATATATATAATCAATTGTCAACTGTAATTAAAGAAATAATAATTAAATTACTAAGATTAATGTTTTATGATTGAAGTCAGTATGTCATAAAAATGCATAATTTCTTCCCACTTCTTATTCAATGTAAATAATTCAGCTCAATTATTTACAATGTCATAAAAAATTTATAACAGAAAATTATAAATTTTTCTTTACTAAAGAAAAATAAATAATTTTTTGTTATAAATTATTTATTTTCTACTCATTTCAAAAACTTATTTTTTGCAGAAAAAAATAAAAATAACCTTAGAATATTAATTTAAAATGATGTCATTAAAATTAATCGTTCAAGTTCAAATCAGTCTAAGTTGGAACTAAATATAAAATTTTTGCTTCAGAATATTTTGCCTTAACCTATATTTTTTAATATGCAATTAAAGCAAAAATATTTTAGCTTTCAATGAACTATTTTTAATCTATTAGACTGTTAATAATAAGTTAAATATTTTATTTTTAGACTATTCTTATAATTTTAATTTTGATCTAAAACAATAAATACTTTAATTCAAATAGAAAAAAATTCAAGGAAAATAATTGAATAAAATTAAAGTACGAAATGAGAAATTTATTTATTTTTAATAACCTAAAACTATTAATACAATATTTTAATATATAAAATACCTACTAGTCAAATTATCTCTCTCTCTTATTAGCAAGTTTTAGAAGAATTGTTATTTATTAAGTTTATTAGCATAATTAATTTATGCTATTAATTATTTAATACATTTATTCAATTAATAGTCATAAATTATTAAAATAATCTACAGTGCATAAAGTCTTGTAAGTAGGCAGTACTCGCTGAGAGTAGCGCCCTTGGTACAGTCGTCTTGCTGCCAGTTCATTACCACGAGCTTCACCAAAACACATGTACATGTCGGCTAACTCGTTGTTGTCAAACTGTTTTGCCAAAACACATGTACACGTTGGCTAACTCGTTGTTGTCAAACTGATCCATAAGAACAGTGTATCTTGTCAAACTGGTTAAACTAAATTAATCAACAGTTAATGGTGCAGTTTTCCTGCAATGACATTGCAGCTCTTCTCCTTTGTCCCACCCAGGCTTGCGATTTGCGACCCCAAGTGTCTTATATCACTTTAATCGCCTGAATTTTGTCTACGTTGTAGTGTAGTTTTTTTGAAGAAGATAATTTACAGATCGGAAGAGCGTCGCCCTGTATATTAGAAAAGTTATAATACAATTTTGATTTACAGGAATTTCCCAGTTTACAAATTCCCAGGTTTATGAGATTTTTCAAATATGAAGTATCAAAATAAATAAAAAATATGAATATTAATTGCAGTAAATAAATGTTAAATACTCATAAAAAGGAATTTAAAGCCATGTACATAGTTATACAATTCAGTATAACTCAGTTTGTAGCAGAAACTCCATCTATTAATGCACTGGCAGCAAGATGACTATATCAAGAGCATTACCCTCAGCGAGTACTGCCTACTTACGAAACTTTCAGCTTAGGTTGAGGTTCAATTTACGGCGTTGCTTGCGATTTGTGACCCCAAGTGTCTTATATCACTTTAATCACCTGAATTTTGTCTACGTTGTAGTGTAGTTTTTTTGAAGAAGATAATTTACAGATCGGAAGAGCGTCGGTAGTGTAGTTTTTGAAGAAGATAATTTACACCCTGTAAATATATATACATGTGTATACTATATTTAATTATATGCATGTGTGCACTGTGCATGCATATTTGTGTGTTGCATCATTGTTTTAAAATAAGAAGAGATATAAGAACTGGCTATAAAAGACAAAAAACATGAATGCCATAATATAAATAATGAAAATTTATTATCTACCTCTTTTTATGATAAATTAATAAATTTAAAATGTGTTAAGAGTTGTGTATCATCATCATTAAAAGTGCCTTTAAAGTTATTAATTTAATAATAAATTGTATTAAGTATTAATTGTGAAATATTACTATATTTACTCACATAGTTTCCCCCTTTTCATATTTTTGAATCAGAAATATGAAGGAAAATTATGAAAGTTTTACTATAAAAATACAGGGTAAATACAATAGGATAAATACAGGGTTCCCACGTTTCTATGGACTAGGCATTTTTATTGAAAACTATTGGATATATGTGAAAACTATAAAAAACATGTCCTGTTACATTTTCCTTCCAGAATTACAATCCGTCATTAAGATTTTTTTCTGTGCATCCTCTTGTGCAGCACATGTTTCAACTTTGTTTTCTCAAATGGAAGTGTATTATTTTTCTAACTGAATTTGATTCCATCAATTTTTTGTGCAATTTTCATGATAAAATTATTTTTGTACAACTGATATTTTGGGAGATATTTAATAATACAGGAAGTATTCTAAAATCATTCATTAAATATCAAATTATGCCTATTGCCAGTTCTAATGTTTTTGTAAATTTCTTCATTTTCTCTCAGTAATACCATTTTTAACACCCTCTTCTTTAGATAAATTATTCTTAATTAAACCCCTTTAAATAACCAGATGCAGGGTGAAGAAAAACTTCGTCGTAAAATTTTGTGTACTGATAGGCGGCCTCGAAACAAGTCGAAAATATGTAATGAACATATGGTCTAAATGGCACCGTTTTTGAGTTTCAGCTCTTTAAAGATAGCCAATCACCATCGAGTACACAAAGCGAACGATGCGTCGCGTTGACAAGACGCGTCGCATTGCGTCGCTCTCCTATTTACTACTGGATAATAAAAAAGGCGAGCGACGCGTCTTGGCAACGCGACGAGTCGTAACGCTTTGTCTACTCGATGGTGATTGGCTAGCTTTAAAGGGTTATAACTCGGAAACGATATCAAGATCTTGCTAACTATGCGAACGATATTTTTATACTTTCAGGTTTGATCCGATTGTTCATCGTAAATAACTCTAAAACAGCTGTCTCAAATTCATTCAAAAGGTCATTTTAGACATTTTTGGTTGGTTGGGAACAGCGTTTAAAATTAATTTCTTTCATTCATTTAATTCATTTCCCCAATAAAAATTAATTTAATTTTTTTTTCGGGGAAATGAAAAAGTTTTACGTGATTTATCTATTTACTAAAATAGTTACCTCATGTAGATTTGCACGAAGTAATGGTTTTATAATTTTGAATATGAATTGAAGCATATCATTTGATGGAAATAAAAATGTAAATATGAATAGTTAACATGCAAAAATTTTGCATGATGTAAATTTTTTATATGTTTTAATTATTTATATTTTAATTTCTTTAAAATGATATGCATCAATTCATATACAAAGTTATAAAATCATTTATAAATGATAGTAATTTTTATGAAATTTGAGTTGGAAATTTTGTATCGTAATATTCTTTTTTTTTTTTGAATTTCAATGAAATTTATAAAAATAAACTTTAAAATAATGTTCAAATATTTCATGAAAAATAGTTATAAATTTTTTCCTGAATATGTTTCATATACTCTTTCGATTATAATAAATGTGAGGCGGGCCTCATTAAAGAGCGTATGAGGCTCGCTGGTCTAAGCCAATGAAATTATGGGAAGTCTTCTAGTTGATTATGTATAGTATATGTAAATATTATACATAATATAACTAGTCTCTTTTAGTTTTAGTTGCCAATGTATTCAGTTTCATATTGATACATCGGTTTTGTCTTTAATAAACTCATTACTAATATAGGTTAATTCAGTTTAGTGTTACGGACAAGTAGTTGTTAGGCTAGTTTGTTAGAATTAGGATAATTTAGTTAATATTAACTGACAAGACAAGAGTTACTTAATAGTAACTGATCAAGAGTTGCTTAATCGAATCTTACTGGCCTTTGGACCTGTACCATGCTTAATTATAAGTCTAGACAAGGGCTGCACTTAATTATACTATACTAACAATCTGTCACTTTTGTAAGGAGTGCCATCGTTGGTCTCATTACTACTTAGCATAAGGTTGATCGAAATAGGTACAGTTTTGTGCGAAACAACTTCTGTTTTATAAAAAGATCAAGAGCAAAGATTTCAAGTATGAACCTGATGATTTTACAATCTCGTTCATTGCATGCTCGTTCATTTCACCCTCTTTCATCCCATTCTCTTCCTCTTAACTCTTCTACTATACTCCCTCCCTCCTTTTCTATAGGCTAAAGCTCTGAGAGGATAATACTCCTAAATAGATAGTACTCTACCTCTAAGTAGGACTCCTTTTTTATAAGATAAACCTCTGAGTAGGATCTAACTTTAAGTAGGACTACTTTTCTATAGGCTAAACCTCTGAGTAGGATCTTATTCTGCAATAGAATATTAAACATAATGCAACTAGAAAAGAAGTTTCTGAAGTAATCGATGCATTAAAATTTAATATAATATTTATAAATTGGCAGTAATTATTCTCATATATCTCTAAGCTCTCACGTTTTTAATTAAAAAACGATAATTTATTTAAATGAAAGAATGAAGAAGTTGCAATTTCAAATATTGCAATCATTTATTTAATTAAGTGCGTCAGAATATAATTAATTAAATAAATTGCATTTAATATTATTATATTACAATGAAAATTTAAACAAGATATACAAATAAATATGTTTAGGGGAATGATCATTACGTGCTTTACGATCGGACAGGAATGACTGGAATAAAAAAGAAGATTTGAAATTTCATTTTGAAACTAGCCATCCATGCCTTTATTATTATTATTATTACAAAATAAAAATGAGTCTGCAAAATGCTAACAGATCATCAATTGTCAAACTATTTACTGTATACGTTGATTTGATTGTCAATGACACCACATTATCGGACAAACTAATATTGATATAATGTTACGAATTAAAAATAAAATTTCATAAGATCTTATGAAATTAATATTATAAATATTAATTAGAGATGATAAGCAATATCTTTGATATTCATATTTATAATTTTGTTATAATACTGTGTATATATATTTTCGTAACCGCACTTCAGCTTGCATCTACTTAAAGTAGATGCAAGATGAAGTGCAATTACAAAATGCATAATATCCCGAAGTTATTTCATCTTAGATTCCAGAATGATGCATCGAAAATGTCCATAAGTCGGAGCATTGTCTTTTTTTCACTTATCGATGCATGTAATGCTCTATAATCGTTCATGTACATGCATAATTTAACATAAATGAAGCATTTATAACTAAAAGAAATACTGTATGTCTTATTTAAAAAAAAAAATTCTTTTTTTTCCAAAAATATGTTGCTGAAGCAGTAGCGTAGCTAGAGTTGTATGGCTCTGGTGCAGGATATAAAATGGCTCCTGGAAAATTTTATTCTGTTTACAACTAAAACAATAGTATTTGCACTGATGAATCTAAGAATAAAAATTCATTTTATTAATAGCTTACTTACCTAAAATAACTTTTTTCTTGCTTTTGCATCAGCAAAAGAAATTATCGATCGTTTTGATCGATAATTTCTTTTATGTTAATTTTCTTTGCTCGATTCTTTCGGTAAAACATGGGCTCCCTCCCAATTTGGGCCCTGGTGCGGTGGCACTACTTACACCATCGTAGCTACGCCATTGTGCTGAAGAGTCATAACTCTAAATTAAACACTGAAACTTTGGAGAATAGAGGCAATTTAAAGATAAAGCTCCATAAATTGAGGAATCGTAATTCGTACATGTTTATGGTTGTATATAAATCCGTTTTATTTTTCCAATGAATTTTTTTCTGTGTGAAAGTTTTCATAATGATGTTTTCCAGCCCTAACTGAATCAAAATAATTTTTAAATGAATATTTTATATGCAGTACTCGTAAACATGATGTAATTATCGATTTTTACACTTATGACTCATCTGTTGCATCTCCAATAGATGAAATATCATATTTTTGACGCAAACGTTTATCCTGATTTTCATGCAGACCATGGCTACTTATCACGATTTCTATACAACTCAGAGATGTATCAGTTTTTTTCCGCGTAAATCCCCACTTAGATTTTATCCGAAAGAACTGATTTGAACTGAAATTTGCGTCAAAGTGGAGTTATTACTCACGAACTTTGGAACTTTGTCAATCAGTTTTACCTTAACAATTCTCCATTAGATATCAATTTGAATATTTCCTTATTTTTCATTTTAATATTGGATGGATAAGGAAATTTACTGCAATTGTTACGAATAGCTTAAATGATGCCATATGATTGAAAGGCATTATAAACATGGAATTACTTTTTTAACTATTTATATAAATTGCTGAGATCTAACAACACGGATGTAAAAAATAATAAAATTTTACTTAAAAACCATAATTAATAATCATATAAAATAATTTTCTCTGTGTCGTTAAAACTGGCAAATGGTACTTTTGGATAATAACGACAATTATAATGCAGATTCTTAATGAATTTTTAAGATTGGGTTTTCACATGAAGAATTTTTTTTATATATCTTTAACTACAAGCCATATACGTGATTACAATTTTTACTCTCTAGCTGTTGAGATTATCCGTTGATTTGCACATTATCGAAGTGAAAATGTTTAAAACAAAATTCTTGCATACAATTATAGAGAAGTGAATATGGACATTTTTTAAATAATGTTCAAAACTTTCAATAGCTAAACATAACTACATGATTATGATTATAAAATACGACTCTACGCATGATATATGGACAAAAGTTGGCGTGCTTTCATCTTGCACATTGAACACTCAATAGACCATGAATACAACATACACGTGCTTAAACCTCTGTAACATTATTATAGCGAAGGCTACTGTAGTCTATCAGGAGGCTTACATGCATGATTTGTAATAGCGTTATTTTTTTATTTATTTATTATTACCGAAGGTTACTCTAGTATGAGGCCATTTTTATTTCAAATGAATTTGTATTCTCTATAGTAAAGGTCATTGATATAAAGCGATTTTACTGTTATATAATTAGCCTATTCAGTATTTTATTTTTATAGAAATATGTAAATTTTATTACTTATTGTTTAATAAAATTTTTACGATTTAGGAATTTTTTTCAATAACAGTAATTCGAACATTTTTAAAAAGAAAGTCTCGTTATCGAGCGCCGTCATTTTTATAAATATAAACTTCGTAAAAAAATTCAAAATGCAACAAATTAATGAAAAAATCACTTTAAAAATTATAATATATTTATACAAAATTTTTATTGCAGTTCATGACGTTGCAGGAATTGCAATATCTGCATTTAATGAACATAAGCATTATTAACTATTATTAATGCAATATTATTAATGCTACAATATTAGCGAACATAAGCAATATTATCATCAACATATGCAATATATATTATGTACAGTTAACTGCAATATTGAAGTTAACGAACTACAACATAACGAATTGCAATATGTGCAGTTAACGAACTACAACATAACGAATTGTATTATGTGCAATTAACGAACTGCAATATGACGAACTGAATTAACGAACTACAACATAACGAATTGCAATATGTGCAGTTAATGAACTACAACATAACGAATTGTATTATGTGCAATTAACGAACTGCAATATGACGAACTGCAACATAACGAATTGTAATATGTACAGTTAACGAACTGTACATATTGCAGTTCGTTATTGTTGATCTTAACAACAGAATTACTTATAATTTTTAGAATTACTAATGATTTTATAATTAAATTTCGATTACTTTAAACTGGATTTTTAACATAACGAAGTACGATATCATATTTTTAATTTATTAATTAGACAAATTAAAAAGTGAAAATGCACTTAGTGAAAGTGATGATGCAATCTAAATTATGACCTCATTAATTTTCAATATTTAAAATATAATAATGAAAAAAACGAACTCAAAAATTCAAATAAAATTTTTTTTATTGTATTAAAGCACAAAAAATTCAGTCTATAATGTTTATTATTTTTTCCACATAAAAACAATAATAAAATTTTTATTTTCATAGACAATAATAAGAAAATGAAATTTTAAAACTTTCTTCCTTTTTTATGGTGGACATTCTGTATCAAACTTTTGCGTTTTTCCCCCCCTCTTAACAGAGTTCAATGTTACTGTATTAGAAGCATCGTAAATGTTGTTTAAGATATGATTACAGTATTTATTCTCTTTTAAAAGTTATTAATTCACCATGACAAAACATTTAAACAACATTTTCTCGGTAATCTAGCATATCACTTTTCGTCAAAAGAAAAACAAACATCATCACGGTTGTCAGTGATCGCCTCTTTTTAATGCCTGATTTACGCGATTTACGTCTTTAAAATATGATTTATGCGCAGTTAAGTTTTAAGAAAAGAAAATTTATTTACCAATTTATTAATTTATAATTCGATAAGTGATAAAAAGATTTTTAAAAATCTGCTTGATTCAAGGATACATATAAAAGATAGTTTTCCGGCAACCTTGATTGTGCTATCTACAGGTTTTAAACTTGAATAATTTATTTTGTCTACCTTTCATGCAGGTGTCAAAATATGCGAAAAATATCAGTTTTATCTATTTTGATATATATAATTTTTAAATATCGATTTTCTTATCGAAAATTGGCAAATTCGAGAAAGTTTTGATTTGTTTCTAGGAAGCATTTATTACCATTTTTTTTTTATTTAAAGGTTACAACTATTACGTGACTATATAAATAAGCGTATTGTGATTTATTTTGTTTCATTTCATGGCCAATACGAGGCTCCTATTTCTAGGAATGATGCGGTAGGTAGATCAAGTGTGTCCTTCGTACCGAGTATCAGAACTCTCACTGAATAATGTGTGCCAAAGTTGGAGTTACATAAAGAGTTATTAAACGTTTGCGTATCATAAAGTCTCCAGAATAAAAAAAAATCCTTAGTATTTAAAATAGGAAGAGTGATTAACTATTCCTAACAGGATTTTTAAGTTAAAAATAATACGAACCGTTTAAAATTTTCATCTGATACCATGCTAGTTTGACGTCATTTCCTACTGTTGGGTATTTTAACATTGTTAACAACCGACCTTCATTCCTCTCTTGACTAAAAAAAACTTCCCAATTTCTAGTTTAAACATCTAAAAATAGATCTAAATATGTCACCATATAGGAAAATCCGCCACAGAGATAATTTCTTTCACGACAAACACGTGACGATAGTAAGTGGACAGTAACCCGTAGACGTTTTTAATTCACACAAAAAAAAAAAAAAAAGAAAACAGACACGTAATTTTATGTAAAATGATTATGTTAATACTCGAATACGTAGATAACAGTATCGTGACTCATTGGGGCAACGACATATTAGTAATTCCCATTACGTCACGATGTCCTACTAACAAGTTATCTATATCCGTTTAAAGTATAACGCTTGCATACGGTAACAGATAAAAATTGAATAATGATCATTTAGCTGGAATTAATGATAATTAGACAACACTTAATTCTGTAGTATTTTGTTATATTCCCGTAGTCATGCTTAGTAGAACATGGTGGTGTGACAAAAGATCGAAATTTCGAAGAAAAAGTAATTTGGCGAATCGAAGTTCGTTCGATAATGAAAGAGAAGGTCGAACAGAAAAAATAATTGTAGAGTCACGTTGCTGTTAGATTCTTTATCATCACAAAATCAAGGGAGAAAAATCATTATTTATAACAAATGGATCAACTTTGAATTATAAATTCTTGTTCTCGGAAATATTTTCGTTTTTTTTTAAAAATTTTTCGACATCCGCTTTGTAGATAAGCATCTCAAAAAAAAAAAAAAAAAAAAAAAAAATGGCAATAGAGTAACAAGTCAACAGAACATACCTAATAATTTAGTTTTAATCATAAATCTTTTACTTAAGTTATACTTACCAACTTTAAATTTTCGTTTTTGCAGATTAAAATAAAATATTGGGATTAAATACCGTTTAGAAAAATGCTCTTACCAAACTTCACGTTCACGTTTTTCTTCGCACTTTTAAGTCTATATTTTTCAACTTCAGTTTAACATAAAAAAAATGCATCAAAAGTGATCAAAAACAATACAAAACCTTGCTTTTTCACATGTTTAAAATCTATTAATTAATGGAGTTGAAACTCTACATCAGTTGTTATTATTGTCAACAGTGTTGGGAATTACCTATTTTGTTATCTTTTATAATCCATTTTGAATACATAATTATTACTTCCTTATCAGACGATAAAAATATTAGCATTTCCTTTATAAACATTTCTTTTTTAATCAGCCAGCTTGGAACGATCGTCAATTGATAACAGCTTCGAATATAATGTTCGGTAAGCCCTATTAATTTCATTAAATTTTATTAAAATTTTGTTCAACTATTAAGTAATTATGACGATGATTTAGTTGCAATAAAATTTATCGTTTTTTATAATTTTTTTTTAGTCTTTAAATTATCGTCGAATGTAGTTCAGGTACTTCCTCCTAAACATTCTTCCTATTTGTTTCATTGTTTAAAAAAAGCGTGTCACTGACCTTGATATGATGTAATGCTATGATGTAAACTTACTTTTTGTAATCCTTTAAAAATATTATCAACCTAATATAGAAATTTAGTTAATTTTTGTTGATTTTCACCCGCGTAGCCAACTAACAGTATAACGCTAAACAACTTTGTTAGAATATTTATGAACCAGTTAAATGATAGAATGCCGTTTGGTAATAGAAATAAAGTTCAAATTTATGTATCTCTATTGGATTATGTGCCCTATGATTATATTCAGTTTTTGTATCTTTATTGGATTACGTGTCCTATGATTATGTCCAATTTTTGTGTCTCTACGTATTGTTTTTTTTTTAGTTTTTTTTCAGATATATAGCATAAATGGCTGCTGTATCTGTAGATGACAAGTTTGAACATGTCAATTTACACTATTACAATTTCATATTACTTGATTTATTAATGTTTTTGTTGATTATATGTCTTATGATTACGTCCAATTTTTGTGTCTCTACTGTTTTTTTTAAATTTTTTCATGTATATAGCATAAATAGCTGCTATATTTGTAGGTAACAAGTTTGAACATGTTATTTTACAGTATTAAAATTTCATATTACTTATTTATGTTTTTGTTGATTATGTGCTTTATGATTATGCTCAATTTTTGGCTTCTATTGGTGTTTTTTAAATTTTTTCAGATATATCACATAAATAGCTGCTGTATTTGTAAGTAACAAGTTTGAAATTGTTAATTTACAGTATTAAAATTTCATATTACTTGATTTATTTATGTTTTTGTGGCATCATGTACTCTATGATTATATTCAATTTTTATGTTCTCCGATTTTCACACAATCAAAAAAAGAGAGACAAAAGTTGAACCTTATCTCTGATGTCAAATAAACACTCTACTATTAATTCGGTTTATAAATAGCGATCTCCGCTTTTTTGGACTTAGAAAAAATAATCCAGACATCCGTTCAAAATATAATTTTGCATTGAACGTTTTATATCACGCATAAACAATCAGTCATCCGAATTTATATTTACGTTCAATGAATGAAGTCATTACTTCGGTAAACAAAAAGTAAACAAAATTTAGTTCCCTTCTTCACAAAATTCCTTCTAGTTTACATCAAATTAAAAATTCTGCATTGCAGAAACTTTGAATATCAATATAGTAATAATTTTTCTTTCGATTTTTTCATCCGTCTTCTTTGACCATGAATTAATTTTCAGTATTAGCTTTTTAAATATGTTAAATACAAATAACCAAAAAAAAATTAAGATTCAGTTAAAGTATAATACCGAAAAATCCATAATTTTGTGTTAATTTAATTATAAAAAAAAATATTTTTATATTTATATCGCACGAAAACAATCGATCAACAATTAATAACCGTATCAGTTTTATATGTCGAATTTTTTTTGCAATAAAAAGTCATAACTACCTGCAATATATTCTACTTTTTCAATTGAGTATCTTAACCGAATGGAATTCAGTAAAATAAAATTATAATTTGAATTAAGTTGCTAAATACGATCAAATTTCAAAACATTAGACTAATAGAAAATTTCTAAGAAAATATTTTCCATGGTTTTCCTGAATTTCAATATAACCATATTTTCCGTGATACTTCTTAGTATTGAGAAAATATTCATATCTCGTATTTGCACGCATTTATTAGTTATAGTTTTCAAATCAGACTTAATTAAATAACGTATGCTTATTTTAATATGGTTAATGCATATTTAAATTTAAAATTAATCAAATAACCATAAAAAAATTTCTTCAACAGACCTTTTTTTTCAAACTGAACGTGTTCAAACATTTCTGTAAAATAAATAATGTGGAAATATTTTAATAACTTTTCTTCAGAAAATTCTTTTACTTACAAAAACTTGAATGAAAGAATTTTTTATTTATTTCTTTATTTCTTATAATGTAATAAACTACCACATTTCAAAATCCAGATAGCTGAATGGAAGAGGTTAGCCAGATGGTCATGTGGTAAAGCTGTGGTTTACCATCCTTGAGGATCTGGGTTCAAATCTGGGTCTCACACCTCCAGTTTTTCAGAAAGGGTCTGGTCCCGGTCCATTGAACCCATGTTGGTTAAACCCAACATGGGTTTTGACCAGCCTGTGATGGGTTCTACAATGGCCGCCTTGTGCAATATGGCAGCTTAACTATTATTCTCTGAATGGAAGAGCGATTTCGCTTGAAGGATTCATTTTTCATGGATGTTTAGAAACTCGATGATAGGCTATTGTACGTCTAATTATTTTATGATGGCCTCTCATCTTTTCACCAGACTTAAATCTCAATTAAACTAATTCATTATTTTTATGTAAAAACATTTTGTGATTTGTTTTGTGAAGAATTTCCTGATCACATCTACCTATCGATTTATTGATATTCATGCATTATTAATTACAATTACACAATTTTATTATGGATAAATTTTATAAGCCATAAATTTAGACATTTTTTTCAGTATTAAAAATAGGATAATTACCCATTTCTACTCATATTTATACAATCTTACACTATGTTTAAATGAAAGTAAATATTCGAAAACCAGCCGGATTATCTACGATAAAATAATTGCTTAATCTTGAAGGATCCGGGATTGATTCCGGTCTACACATTCGGATTTTTTAAAAATGATCCGGATACCAACAACCTGTGACTAATTCCGGAATGACGTATTAATGATCGCATAGTAAATCATGATCAAAATACTCGCTTGAATGTAGTGGAATACTCGCATGAAATATTCTATAAATTTAAACATGTCATTGATAAAGGTATTTTTAATATATTTTTTAATTATATAAAATATGCATAAATAGCTTTAATAATATCGAGTTCCGCAAAGTAAGTAAACTTTGCGGAAACTCTGTCACAAACTGATAGAGAAAATAGAAAGTGATATCGATATGATACTGATAACAAACAAAACAAAAAAAAAAAGGAAATGCAACATATATATCATATTATTATTACATAATATTTTTGACGTATTTCATTATAAACATTATTTTGTTTTAACGCTATGATCGAATAAAACTGGGGAAAGAATAACAAAGTTTGCTATATGACATAAAATTTGGGCTCAAAACTTTTAAATATTATAAAAATAAGAGACATACTTCCTTTCAATTCGTGTCAGTAAAATGACAACAAGTGTAAAATAAAATTTATCATTAAATGTTTAATTTTTTACAATTGGAAATATATAACAATATGCATACAAACTAATTTATAATAAAAAAAAAAAATTAAATTATAACTGATGATAATGTTTATTAGATGAAAATCTTGTGGATCCTGAATAGTCTGCAGATTTAATAACTGATATTATCTAACTAATAACTAACGATATAAAAAAAAACTAATTTATATCGTCGATTATAATTAAATTGTTAATTTTATCGTAATAAAAAAATTAATCTACAACTTTGTGTTACAGAATTCATCAAATGTTACTCAAAGAAAGCTATAAGGACTCTCGTTCTAGCGAAGAGAATCTTAGCAAATTTTATTAGGATTAATATTCGGGATAACATTAATGGAACCTTCACCTGTATTTACAATGTAGATCACATTCTCTAGTTATTGTATTCACTCATTTTAATTTTATTAATTTACTTTTGCAGAAGGAAAATGATTTATATAAGATGATCCTGCTACCTGTATCTTCCAATAAAAATTTTAAAATGAATCTGTAGATTTTCATAAAATTCTATGTTACTGTTCTATCATTAAAGGCCTCGATGTCTTAGCATTCAACTGTCTAACTTCAATCGTATAAAAATGATGGTCATTCAAACTTCCGAAATACTTTACTGAACTACTTATTGGATTTCTAAATCCAGTAAATAATTCAAGAAAATTGGCATTTAGTAGGACCATCAAGCCATTGTAGATGATCTCAAAAATCACATCAATTAACCACATTATAGTTAACCATTTAAAAATGGCGGACATTCAGACTTCAGAAAGTTTCTCTATAATAACTTCTGAACTATTTGATTGATTTTTATGAAATTTAATAGAGTGATCAGGCTATTATAGGCAATATATAAATAATATTAAATAACACTGCAGTTTCAACCATTTAAAAATGGCGGACATTTTTAAATGGATGAAGATGCAAGGATGAGGATCAGGGATGAAGAACGGATTTTTAAACGGTTTAAAACTTACCACTTTCCTTATAATAACTATAAAACTATTTGATAGATACTCATAATATTCAACATATAGGTTAAACTATAGAAAATATATGGATGAAATATATTTTTAATCCTGAATCTTTAATTTCAAAATAAAGCATACGCTCAGAAAGCATTCAATTAATTTTTTTTCCAAAATTGTTGTATCATTAACTAATTTATAAGTTAAATAATAAATTATTAAATTGTTGTACATTTATATCTAATTTTTATTAAGTTAGAATAACGATAGTCACGTAATGAGTTTGGATAATTTTCAATTAAAATATTAATTAACGATGATGATCAATCACTATCAATGAAGGAAAATTGCGTAAGACGTTCGAACACAATTAAAATTTAAAATTAAATAATAATAATAATAATAATACAATTAATATTTAAATACACAAGAGTTGCGAATACGAAACAATAAACAATTAGTCTTCGTTTAAACGTGATTTATGGATTAAAGTTCTCATTAAGATGATCTGATAATGAATTATTGCTTAACAATCGCAGAGAGTGTTTGCTGTTTTTTTTTTTCTTTTTTTTCTTCTGACTTTTATTTTTCAAAATAGAATCAAATTATTCAATCAAGGACAATTTATAAGGGTGTATACAGTTAACATAAGAAAACAAGGTCGTCCGGTCTAAATCTGTTTTATCAACATAAATTTTGTATAACTACTTAAAATATCGGCTTGGAAACAAATATAGCATTTCGAGTGTTTTATTTTCATGAAAAATTTTCGTTGGAACGACTTATTACAATAAGCAAAACAGAATTTTTGCGTAATTAAAACGAACGAAAGTTAATGGAGTTTCTGCGAACTTAAGCTTATATTTTTCTTAATACAGTATAATTAGAGATCAGTGGAAAGATTTTTCGATTGTGTTAGTTCCAAGGTAATATAGGCATATATTTATTCGTTCAACCATTCAGTCGCTATTCCATAAATTACGATTACGAAATTATTAATTACATATACGTAGATATATAACTTACTTTGCACCTAATTCTACGAAATAAAACTGGTTATCGATTCCTTTTAAATAAAATTAAAAGTATTTATTCAATTTTATGACAACACGCCTTATAAATTATCATAAAAGGTGATAATTATATCAATTTTAAAAATTAATGGCGATGCCGTAATCCGAATTCACCGCCATGCACTTTTGAAAAATATTGTCGTATTAACCTTCATCCATCATCTTCAATTTTCTTGTGATAAATAAGAGGGATTTTTAGTGGTTTTTATGTTTAATAATTGTGTTTATGTCATCAGGAAAAGCATTGATGAAGACATTCCGGTTATAGACAAAAGCGAAAGTATATTATCTTTAATACTATTAACCCGCATAAGTTTATAATAACACGTTTAAAGGGTAGTTACGTTGTTATAAAAGATATTTATATGCATAACATAAACAATATCGTCTTATATTACTTTTAACATCATTGGTAAGGGCGTGTTGACAGGTTTTTTTAAGTTACAGATTACGAAAATTCGCTCCAGGAAGAATGTTTTTTAATGTGGTATTCCGAGAAAACCACGCTTTAAAAAGACTTCAAAATGTGCGTTAGAAAATGGTTTAGAAGAAATAAATTTCGATGCTTCTTAGTAATTTTTCAGAACCATCTTATTAACGCGGAGAGAGGAAAAAAAATGTTGTTTAGTCATATCCGTTTAATCGACCTTTACGCTATCGCATCGGAATTATTCTTGCTTAGATCGGTTAAAAATTAAAGCATCCAGATAATAAATCCTTTGTAGAAAAACCTATCACATAATTTTATGTTATGATCGATAACCGAGTTATATTCGTAAATTATGATCGACATTAAAAATATAAAAAAAAAATAATTTCGGGAATTGCGAAATTTTAATTTTTTATATGGCAACACTAATAAAAAAGTTTTTATTGGTTTAGATGGCAACATTGAAACAAAGATAGTGTTTATTCTGTTGCCATCTATAGCAATTTAAAAAAAAAATTTTTGCCGCCTTTTTTCGAATTTAACGGTTTGTGAGAATTATAAGCGGTCTTTTCTTGTTTCGCCCTGTTTTGGTTTGGCAGAATAAACGATTTCGATGAATTGTGCGTCCTTGGAATTGTTTTCAAGAACGAATTCCATTTTCGTGAGAGATGTGTCCGAGATTGAACACAGAATAGTTCTATAAGAGATACAGTGACTCTCATGGTTATTCGTACGAATAGTGAAATCTTTATTTATCCTTAATGCATCGGAATTATTCTTGCTTAGATCGGTTAAAAATTAAAGCATCCAGATAATAAATCCTTTGTAGAAAAACCTATCACATAATTTTATGTTATGATCGATAACCGAGTTATATTCGTAAATTATGATCGACATTAAAAATATAAAAAAAAAATAATTTCGGGAATTGCGAAATTTTAATTTTTTATATGGCAACACTAATAAAAAAGTTTTTATTGGTTTAGATGGCAACATTGAAACAAAGATAGTGTTTATTCTGTTGCCATCTATAGCAATTTAAAAAAAAAATTTTTGCCGCCTTTTTTCGAATTTAACGGTTTGTGAGAATTATAAGCGGTCTTTTCTTGTTTTTATTCATGTTGCCATCTATAGCAATTTAAAAAAAATTTTTTTTGCCGCCTTTTTTCGAATTTAACGGTTTGTGAGAATTATAAGCGGTCTTTTCTTGCCAAAGCCAAAACACCCCCAGTTGCAAACGTGGGGGTGCAAACGAAAATATTAAAAGTGCAAAAGGTGATAACGATTTGCTAACCAGTGCAAAAGAAAAAATTCGAAAATTCGAAACTGGGGGGC
>AYEL01036053.1:0-80859 GCA_000484575.1 Olivierus martensii
AAAAAAATTGTCAATGCTAAAAATTGAACCAGCGATCATGCAATTATAAAAGCAAATCTTCAACCACTACGTTACTGAAACATTCGAAAGTTAATTAAATTTTAGAATATATGAACTCAATATGAAACTTTTCGTGTGATTTTCTCGACAATGCTTGAGTAGTGCACTTTATTGCTCACAGATTATCTTGTCCTAGAGGACTACTACAAGTATGCGCAATTTCAAAAAAATCGGTGACCCGAATGTCTGAACCTCCCCTTGTTAGAAAGAACATAAGTAATTTGAATTAAATTTGATTCTTTTTATCACATTTTATACTTTTATTATTTCTTATCTATGAAGTGTAAAATCTGTTATAAATGCTTTGTTGGATCATTAATATTACATATGTAATGTGTTCAAATTATTAATAAATATTAAAACAATAAAAATTTTCATACCATTTCGGATTTTCATTATTTTACTTGATTACTGTCATATAATCACTGTCATTAAACATTCAATCAAATTTTAACATTCAAAACGTAGACGGCAGGATGGCCCGCGACGAAAGCGTGCTGTGCTTCCATCCTAGAGAATCCAAATTCAATTTTTGAGTCCCACACCTGAATTTTTCAAGAGAGGGGTCCAGGTCCAGGTCTTGAACTCCATCCTTCAACCTTCCGACTTATCCCATTAGAATTGGTAGCCAGCATATGATCGGCTCTAAAAATGGTTATCGTCAGATACGATATGAGCTTAACTAATCTAATCTAAATCCAATGTAAAATCTGAAGGTGAAGTCCCACTTATTTGATTTTAATTATCCTGCCAAATCTTACAACAAATATTTATATGTTGGCGGCATTACGAAACGAACATGTCGTATTCGGAGTAAACCTTGAATGACGCAGATCTTATTTTTAGTTGACAATAACATTGGTAGCATTTAAAAATAACTTTTAAAAATTATAAGTTGAAATCATATATAAAATAATTAAAATAATAGCCTATATAAAATAATTAACCTAAAAACATAAGTAATTTGAATTAAATTTGATTCTTTTTATCACATTTTATACTTTTATTATTTCTTATCTATGAAGTGTAAAATCTGTTATAAATGCTTTGTTGGATCATTAATATTACATATGTAATGTGTTCAAATTATTAATAAATATTAAAACAATAAAAATTTTCATACCATTTCGGATTTTCATTATTTTACTTGATTACTGTCATATAATCACTGTCATTAAACATTCAATCAAATTTTAACATTCAAAACGTAGACGGCAGGATGGCCCGCGACGAAAGCGTGCTGTGCTTCCATCCTAGAGAATCCAAATTCAATTTTTGAGTCCCACACCTGAATTTTTCAAGAGAGGGGTCCAGGTCCAGGTCTTGAACTCCATCCTTCAACCTTCCGACTTATCCCATTAGAATTGGTAGCCAGCATATGATCGGCTCTAAAAATGGTTATCGTCAGATACGATATGAGCTTAACTAATCTAATCTAAATCCAATGTAAAATCTGAAGGTGAAGTCCCACTTATTTGATTTTAATTATCCTGCCAAATCTTACAACAAATATTTATATGTTGGCGGCATTACGAAACGAACATGTCGTATTCGGAGTAAACCTTGAATGACGCAGATCTTATTTTTAGTTGACAATAACATTGGTAGCATTTAAAAATAACTTATAATTTTTAAAAGTTGAAATCATATATAAAATAATTAAAATAATAGCCTATATAAAATAATTAACCTAAAACTAAAATTTAACAAAAGTTAAATAATATTCGTGTATTTTATTATTTGGTCCAGATTATAGCCGTTTATAATGCGGACACGTGTAATAAATAGTTATAATCAGCGATGTTATCTTAGGTCAAATTATAAATTGTAAAGTTTATTCAATAGTTTATATTAGATAGATTTTATATGAATGATAACTTTATGTTTCTAAATCATCATAGTATCTTCAAGAGAGTTTAACAAAAGTAAATTTTTAAGGTAAGCTTATTAATTATCGAGAAAAAATATTTTTTAGTCTAATCATTATTATTTTCTTATACACTGTTATAGAAAGATTTAAAGTGATACATAATTTAAATATCTCTATCACTTTTGTTGAATCGCATAATCGTAGTGCTCAAATTCAGGCGACTGGAGGGAACCAAAGTTCCCTTATTAAATTCTTTAAGTAAAGCGGTCTCTCTTGTTACATTTGCAATTTAAATAATGATAATAATAATAATTGTAATGATAATTTAATTTTCAATGCAGCATATAACAAAAAAGATCCCATAATATCAAAGAACATGCAGAAATATTTCAGATAAAATTTATGAGCATATTCTATTATTTTAAAGCAATCATTTGTTTTTGGAATATCATGTTTTTGTGTGAAATATTTTTCAAAGTGATTTTTTTTTCTTGCCTCTGATTTCTGATTTACTGATTAATACCTTCCAAGTCTCTAGAAAATAAATAAAACAAATTCTAAATACTTATTTTGAAAAACATTTTTATTCAAAAATTGCAATCTTGAAATTCCGAATGAAAATACTTTCAGGATATCAATAAGATTTTTAGCTCAATACGTATTCTATACTGTAGATGGGATATACAGATTATTCATTTTTTACATACAATATTTAATATATATATATATGTGTGTGTGTGTGTGCTTGATAACATCAATAATTGAGTGAGTAATGGAAATTACCAGCCCTAACCGCTGGATGTATAAACTTAAAATTTGGACTGAGATAACATTTAGATCACATCCAATGGAAAAAAGTCCAAAATCTCAAAATTTTATTTTAACAGCCTCAAAAAAATTGAAAATTAAAAAATTATATCGTTGTTAATAGATGTCGTGATATCCTTTAGCGGTTAGATTATTATTAAAAAAAGAAATGTTTTATTATTAGGCTTATTTCCATTATTAATCTTAATTTATTTATTTCTTTGATTTAAAATAATTAATAATAAAACACTGTTTAAAATTAAAAACTTAATGTTTGATGAATTAAAATTAACGATCTTTTTATACAATTTGCGCCATATTTGCTAGTTAAGATAACTTCGATGTCGATATCTTTCGTCTTGGTAGTTTGTGATTTCTATTTAAACAACTTTATCTAGCTTAATCCTTATTTTTGATAGTTGTTTTCAGAGTTATTATTATGCAAAATAAAAATGTTGTTCTAATATGATAAATCATTTAAAAACGTTTCATATATGGAGAGGTACACCTGAAACCAGTTTGTTGGACTTCAAGCAACTGCCCATGCCCAGACCGGAAAATAAGACACGCAACCCCCACGGGGTTGGAGGCTGAAGGTCGCAGATGCGGAAGTTTTAGTAGGAAAATAAATTTAAAAGATTAAATTGCGAACTAATTTTTGTAAGCTTAGTAAATTTTTATTAAATGTCAGATAATGATTTTAATACTTTTTCCCCCTCTAGGGAATGGAATGATAATAATACCGATGCTGTATAACTTGATATTCATTGGAAAAACATTTCAATCGTTTTGTTTTCAATAATTTAAATTTTATTGGAAAATATTTTAGGTATATTTTTATCAGATAGTGGCATTTTTTTTCAAACCATTTAATCTTTTCTATAATATATTTTTAATACTTATTTTTAAATGAATTATTGCCTTTTATACAATATAAACCCGATTAGCTGACGTAGTCGAGAAATGATTCCAGATAATTCGAAAATACTCAAAAAATCAGAATTATGGACAATATGCATTTAATATTAAAAATAAATAAATCGTATACATACAAAGAATATACTGAAATGTTCTATTATTTTTTGGAAAAGAAAACAAGAAATTGATTTATTTACAGAAAGAAATTAATGCAATATCTGTAATTTTAATTTGATTCCAATTCTTAGCGCTAATTATTAAAAATATAATAAAGAAATTAATCTGGGACGTATAAAAATTGTTCATATAAAACATTTAAGATCATCTAAGATAAAACATCAATAATTAACCACCATTTCCGGGAAATGGATTATCTCCAGTTAATCTGAAACCTGGGGTCCTAGTCTCGAGTTTATCGTGTTACAACGCATTCGTGTTGGTGGTCACGTGATACTGCTAACTCCCTATCAATTCTGTCTAAACATGGGAGTTGGTGTCACGTGATACTTCGAACACGAATGCGTTGTAACACGATAAACTCGAGACAAGGGCCCCTGGATGATCTGACAAGGGGTTTTCACTATTTTGTGGAATTCGATTGCTAAAAATGCATAGCATCAATCGATAGAGCATCTTAAGAAACCTCTAAACAGATAACATCGGTAGACCGCTGATGAGACGAAAGCTACAGATGTTCAAAGTTCACAGAATAACTGGTATTATATAATTTTTAACGGACATAGTATACATTTCATTGCAACTATTGGTTAGACCTACCTTAAGTATGATTGTGCGATTCAGACAAAAATGAACAGTGAGTATATTTGAACAAAGGTAAAGATGAACAATTGATTCATGGCATGTTTCACAATTATTGAAATTGAAACAGTAATTAACAAGTGTAATGAATGGTTCAGGTCGCTGTCAAAATATCCAGTTTCATAGAGAGTATCGGATCATATTTGGGAAATTGTAGATGTAAACTGGAAGTGAATGAGTTTCTTCAAGTTCAATACTTGTGAACATGTCATGAACCCGATAATCCATCTTTACCTTCCTTCAAATGTACTCATTGTTCCACTAATTTTTGTTTGATCCATACAATCATCCTTAAGGTATACAATAGTTGCAATTAAATATGTGTTATGTCCATTAAAAATTATATAATACCAGCTATTCTGTGAACTTTGAACAACTGTAGTTTTCATCTCATCAGCAGTCCGCCGATAAATGTTGTCTGTTTAGAGTTTTTTAAGGTGCTTTATCGATTGGTGCTATAAATTTTCAGCAATCAGATTCACAAAATCGTGAGAGTCCCTTGTGAGTATACTGTATTCTGAATTAAATTTTTAAGATTACATCTGATGGAATTTTTGCTGTTATTATTTGCTAGTCTTATTGGTTTTTTTAAATATCTTTTACGTATTTTTGTTTTTAGAAATTACATTTAGTTCAGCTTGGCCTAAGCAGTGATATCATTCAAAATAATTAAGCTGATTCTATTTTTTTCTCAAAAGGAAAATTATCTGCAATTAATCATAAAATTAGACTTAAAATAAGCATATAAAACTTAAAATAACATATAGATCAATATATTATATAAAAATCATTCGTTTTATTGTAATTTTATATAATTTTATTGTTCTGGACTTTACCATGTTGTGAAGTATGATGACGTTCTATATAAACAAAGCTAAAAATATCTCCAATTTCTAAATTTGCGACAGAGATTTTACGTAATATGATTTCAGGCTTAATGTGCATCAAGAAAGTCGGAATTTCATATTAACATATGCTATTTTAGTACATATTTTCATTGTTGCAACATATTTGCGCGAAATTGTGAGACAAAAGTTATGATATCCATTATAACCGATTATTTTCAGATAATTAAGCGTGACCTTCAATGAATTGTGATCATGACCTCTATAATAATTTATTATTTTTATTGTACTTATGCTGTAAAATATCAATAAGTTTGCAGGAATTTAACTATGATTTTTCGTTTTTTCTCTCAACAAGTGGTTCCGCCAACATGATAAATTTTAACAATCAGTTCGAACCGATGAGAATCAATTGAATGATATTGGTCCTAAGTGATCCCTAAATCATGTTAGCAAAGTAAAAGCTCAAACCGTTCATTGCAACCATAACTGTGTTTACGACCGACTAATATAGTATCTTTTTTAGTGCATTAGTTGTGCTGAAGTATCATTTCTGTTCCTTATTAATTAATGTATTCGTTTCCATTTATTTATTCCAAGATGTATATAGTATAGCAGATAAATAGTTTTAATTTGCCATTATAGAGTTAGAAAACAGATATTTATTGCTGTGGGCTTTGAAGCGCAATGAGTTATTAAATAACCTATTTATCAAAAAACTCAATAGCACTAGCTTTCCGGAGCTTTTTCTTATTAACAGCTCGTAAGCTCGAGTATTTGAAAATACTATACTTATATTTAATTTTATCCGTTCGATTTTAATCAAGTAGGAATTCAAAAATATGAGAAAGTTTACTATGGAGAAAAATAAAGATTGATTTATAACGATATATTGGGTAATATGATATTATAGATCAGTCGTCACTTTATCTCCAGAAATATTTTTTATCATTTCATCGGATTACAGTTCAAAAACTATCGGTGAACTGTTATTTCTAGTCCACTATTTCTGTCATTGCTTTCGCTTTTTTTTTTTGCCTACTTTCAGAAATAAATTGAAGCTTATAAGATCAGAATGATATTAGTATACTTGTTTGCGCATCTATTATTAATGTATTTTAAATTAATTGATAGATAGTAATACAAGAAAACGGTTTGAATAATGCGGTTTTGATTAGTGCGCCAAAAAAATTTGAGACTATTTCTCAATATATGCAGTGCCAAATTTGATTAGTGCGCTTCAACAAGTCGATTTTTTTTGCAAAGCCTCTGAAGCGTTGGAAACTGAATGTCGGGGATTATGGTCTACAGTCTACACAATTAGATCACTGCAATAATTTTTTTTAATTCTGTTAATATTACGATTTTCATCTAATTTTTATATTTTAAATTCGTTCGTAATTTTATTTATTAATAAATTTAGACTGAATGGCAACTATCTAATAATAGCCATCTCAATATTATATAGCCAGCCTTGCTTTCAATTCCTCTCCAGTACTCGATGTTTACGGACGTACAATTATTTTTGTAAAAAATAAATTTTAATTCTTACTATAAATTTTTAAATATCTATACATATTCCTCAATGATTTAAAGTATATGTAATGCAATATAGATACATTTTGAGAGAGAAAAAATACATGTTTATAATTTCGATATTTTCCAATGATTCATTATAATTATTCCCATTGGATTTTTAGTTTGGTTTAGTGTGGTTTTGATATATGCGGTGTATTGCGAGGATTTATTAACCGCACTAATAAGAGATTCCTGTATTTCGTTATGAGATAAGATGCATTATAGTTTATCTTAAAAATGTAGCAAGTAAAACAAAATCGGTAAAGAACTGGTTTTAGAAAATCTGTTACTAAAGAGATCGTAGTAATCTGGAATCTAGCACTTAAAGTTGATTAATCAACAGTTACAGTTGTTTAATTATTTTAGTATGACTGGAATAATTACTGAGAAATATGATACAATCAAAAAATTTATTTTTTTTATGTTTAAATCAATAAAATTATTATATACTTTCTTAAAATAATGAATTTAATTTTCAAGGTATGACTTACCTATAACAACTTTGTTCCGTTTTTTTATTTTTTACACTTAACATGATAACAGAAGCTTCTTATAGTTGTCTATTCTTTTTGTCACTTGATTGCAATTACTGAAAGAGAACAGTTTGTCGACATAATATTTATGGGTTTGGGTTATTTTTTATAATTATAAATTTAATTTTAATGAATTATTTATCGATGAAATTAAGAAAAAAAAAAGAATAGCTCTGCCGAATTTTTATGCGAATATTATAAAAGCCAGCAGCAAAAAAAGACAAATAAGTAGAAATGAGCGTTAATTTTTTCCAGATTATGTGGAAATAAATAATTTTTTCAGATAATGTGGAGACAAATGATGAAAAAATTTTAAAATTGTACAAGATAGTCGTAGTACAACAGAATATGCGTGCATAAAATATCGCTCCTTCTATCTCTCCTTCTATGAGTTGATTGGTTTTCAATAACTGAGATACCGCTGCAGACGTAGAACTATATAGGCAAATCGTTTAATGTTTGCTGTCGAATAAAGGCTAACATTAAACTTTGAATAAGCGTGAAAAATTTTATTTAAATGAATAATATATTTTTCTTTTCTTATATTTTAGAAAAATGAAGATAAAAAGTAAACATCTTCTTATACAACAAAAGTTATCCTACCGATTTTCTCTTCTCGGTAAATTTATTGCAAGACATTATTTATTATTTTTATTTGGACCAGTTATCTTGAGTGCAATACTATCAACTGGATTTTTAAAATATAAACTCAACAGAGATACTGATAATCTTTTCACAGCAACAAATGGAAAAGCTATTGAAATTAAGAATCTTGTTGAACGTTTGTTTCCAATGAATTCTTCTGAATATTTTGACATTATTAGAAATACCAGAATAAACAATTTATGTATATTTATTTTATTCAGTAAAAACAATGATAATATATTTAATGAAGATGCTTTTTCCGAAATTGTATCTTTTCGAAAAATTGTGAAATCTATTACAGTGGATTGGAATGGGAAAAAAGCAAATTATTCAACGTTATGTGCGAAGAAAGATGATAACTGTTATGAAAGTGACATAATGAAATTATTTCCGCACATTGAAGATATCATTTCTGGCAAGTATAAAATAAAATATCCTTTTGATTTGGATAAATTGACATTTTATCTAACTCAATATGGGATGTCCTTGGGAGGTGTGACGACAGATTCTGAAGGATTTGTTCAAGAAGCTAAAGCATTCAGATTTTTTTATATATTGGATTCATCAGATTCAAGTAAATTGAAAGCTATTAAGGAATGGAAAATTACGATAAATAAAAAATTAAAGAATTTAGAATTTCAACAAATCTCATTAACTTATCTAAATTCTCAAACGTTAGAAGATGAATTGGAAGAATATTCACTCCATTTTCAACCTCTCATTCCCATCGTTATTATAATTATTACAGTGTTTTCAACTATAGTTTGTATGACAAATGACTGGATTACCAGTAAACCTTGGCTGGGACCATCGGCTTGTATTTGTGCTGGATTAGCAATTGCAAGTGGATTTGGATTGATGTTTTTCTTTGGAATTGAAAGTCTAGACGTAAATAACGCTTTATTGTTTGCTCTTTTAGGTAAGGTATTAAAATTCTTTTCTTACTAAAATTAAAAATGATTTGGAGTATAAAAAAGATAATATTAATTTTAAAAACCATGGATAATATATAGGAAAAAAGAAAGTCTTAGTATTTATATGTTTTTCTTAGAAATTTTTAGATATTATATCTCAAAAATTTTAAATTTCTCCAAATTATTTTGTTCTTGAAGATTTTTGAAAATTTAACTAAAATATATTTTGACAGTTAAGTAATTGAAACTATCCGCGTTCACATTTATAATTAAAAATTTTCGCATTAAAATGAAGTTTGATTATTTAGTGCCGCCTTATCAGAAACTCTGTACTAGACAGCAGTCACTTATGGAGTCCATCACTGGCTAACAAACACCAATGATTTGTTTGTCGGCTGGCAACGAAGAACGTGTGCTGTGCTTCCATCCTATAGGATCAATTCAATTCCTGGATCCCACACATCCATTTTTTTCAGAAGGCTGATCTGGTTGGTTGAACCCCATCCTCGACCTGACGGCTGATCTCACTAGCGATGTGCAGCGTTGCAGAGTCGGATAGTAAAGTATCCGACTCCGACTCCACCTGTCAAAAAATCCGACTCCGATTCCGACTCCACCTTTTAAAAAAATCTGACTCCGACTCCGACTCCCTAAAATTTGTAAGATCTGACTCCAACTCCTGCATAGTTAACTTTAATATTTTATTATTGCAAGTGAGTCTTCTGGCTACTTTATATTAATTTTATAGCACTTTGGCCCATACTTTCTTACAATTTTTAAGAGTCTTCTGGCTACTTTATATTAATTTTATAGCACTTTGGCTCACACTTTCTAACAATTTTTAAGAAAGATTATCCAAAATTTGGGTTGTGTATAGATTGTTGCAATTATTAGCAACTTTAATACACTGAAAAGAGAAATGCATGTCCTTTAAAATTTTACATGATTTATTTTATTGCTATTGAAATTTGAATAATAATAAAATTTTTCTCCTTGGAAGCATTTAGTTATGCCAAAATTACTTTAAATATAATTTCTAAATAACTATTCCAAGTTCTAACTAGTATAAATGCCTGTTAAAATAAAATTAACACTGGATTAAAAAGTAAAAGCTTCTTTTTAGAGTTTTAAATTTTAATTACATACCAAATAGGCAAATACCAAAATTAAATTTAAGCATTATTTCTAATAAACAAAACAGCCTCAGCAAGTTCAGCTGTCTGTTCTCTGATCAGCTCTGATCAAACGGAGTGAAGAAAATAGTCTCTCTACGCTGACCTGTGTTGGAGGCAGAGCTGTAACAAGAAGCGTAGCATCTTTTACAATTTCAGGATATTTAGAGTTGGCCTCTCTAACATTTAATTTAGATTTTCTTTCAAAACGTTCAACTTCTATTAAAGTTTTGTTAAATTCCACCTTGAAATTTGCTATTTGCGATATATTTGTAGGGTTTACTTTTTTCAGTATCAGATTCGAGTTTTCTTCTTTTTTGGCACTGGAGATGGTCTGCTTGATCCAATAATTTTTCAAAATCAGTTTCATCATCAGTATTTGAATTGGACTTTGGATTTTTATCAAATTTTAAGTCCTAAAGTCTGGGTAGGCTTATACACGGGTTTCGCATTTTTACCAATTTTCAAACTCTGAAGTCGGGGAGTCAGCTTATATTTAAGTATATACGGTAATTTAATAAATTTAAATTTAATTCTAATTTTTCTTTCATATATGTATATATTTACCCTCCAGCAGAGTGAGCGGAGCACTCGTTTGGTCCACTGGAGTTGAGTATCAAACAGAAAACCACATCATCGGCTGAAATGAGCCGACACACTGCACTTAAAAAATTAAAATGAACTCTTATCAAACTAAATTAATATGTTACATTGGCATTAGAGCAGATACCTTAGACTACCTTCAATAACCCTCTTGCATTTCTGTTTTTTATTTCTTATCTTGATGTGTAAGAGTGCTAGCCACTAGGCCTATGAGTTAGGCTATAGGACTATATTTTAATCATTAATCAGAATCCTATTCCTAAGTTTCAGTTTGGCTTAGACCACAACACTTTCCATAAAATAGACTAAATATGGCTCCAAAAGGCAAAAATTTATCACTTACAAGTTAGAGTTGAGACTCATAAATTAACTAATAATTATCACTATAGGGGCCCTTTCATAAACTTAGATAATTGATTAACTATTTATTCATAATTTACTATCATTAGCCTTAAATAGTTAGAAATGATATATATAGCTCTAGCTCTAGATAAATAGGGACGTAAGGAGTCGGTAGTCGTTTATTTTTTCCGACTCCGACCCCCCACTCTGGGCAGTTTAAAAATCCGACTCCGACTCCCGACTCCGGCCAGTTAAAAAATCCGATTCCGACTCCATCCAAAAACCTCCGACTTCCCGACTCCCGACTCTGACTCTGCAATACTGGCGATGTGGGCGATCTGTGATGGGCATAGGAATGCTCCGCCGCTTAATACTTACTGAATGGAAAGCGTCGTAAAATCACACAGAATAAAAACATCAATGATTAATTTTTTGCGAATTCACAATAATTTCTTCTGCCAATTTTTTTTTATATTAATATTTTATAATAAGCTAGATGCCCAAACTGCGGCTTTTTTGTACCTTCAGTTTGGCTCCATATCATGAAAATCCATAGTTAATGTGGAGTAAATATCAACTTAATTTAAAAATAGCAATTTATTTATTTATTGTGAAATATAGTATGCATCTATACCAGGGGTGGGCAAACCGCGTCCCGCGGGCCGCATGCGGCCCTCGGAGCTATTTAATGCGGCCCCTGTAGCTAAAAGCCATAATACCAAAACTTTTAACGATAAATAAGATAAATAGAAAAAAAAATCAGATCTGTTCCATAATAGCAATATTAGTTTATGTAATTTCTAGAAAAGTAATAAATAATAATTCGTATGGTAAACTTTAAATGCCATTACAGAGTGCGATATTGCATTTCCAAAGTTTTTAAAATGGATATTTCTTACAAAAATAGATTGATTAAGCCGTTAACCAGAATAAAGATCATTGCGTAAAAAATCGGTTGCAAAGTAAATTCAAAGTCGAATAAAATCGTTTTATCGATCTATTAACTCAATACCTTTCGTACTTTCACGGTGTTTGTATTTAATATTTGTGTAACAGGTATGTTTTAAATTATTGTTTCAAATTTATAATGATTAAATTATAATTTTAATATATAATTTAAAAGAATTTCGATCCTGCATTAATAAAGTAACGCATTCATACATGGACCAATATTCGATAACGGCTTCTGGCAAATTATTGCCGAAAGTTTTTTTGTGTTTACAGGAAACTACCGGCAAATTCGGTCCTAGAGTGGCGGAAGAAGTAAATCGTCTCACAGATATGTACAAAAACTTGTGTTACATGTTCGAAATCTGGGAAATTAACAACCGATATTTACAAGTTGTACCTTCAACATGTTTTGAAACCCTATGTGGAAAATAACAAATTCTGCCTAGTATTGGATTCGAACATGGAATCCGGCAACGTCACGTCACAAAATACATTTCATTTAAGGACACAACGACGTTCGAAGATACAATTGAAGCAGCAGATCTCTTCCAGAAACAGACGGTACCTCTTATCAGCGCGTTCGATCCTAATTACGCGATCAACACCGATCAAACAGGTTGCGAAAAATCGAATGAATATTCGACGTACTTTATCTTACTTGGGAGAAAAATAACGCTTCTCGCGGTCGGTAGTATTAATAAAGTAACGCATTCATATATGGACCAATATTCGATAACGGCTTCTGGCAAATTATTGCCGAAAGTTTTTTTGTGTTTACAGGAAACTACCGGCAAATTCGGTCCTAGAGTGGCGGAAGAAGTAAATCGTCTCACAGATATGTACAAAAACTTGTGTTACATGTTCGAAATCTGGGAAATTAACAACCGATATTTACAAGTTGTACCTTCAACATGTTTTGAAACCCTATGTGGAAAATAACAAATTCTGCCTAGTATTGGATTCATGGAGTGGACAAACTGACATGGTACGACTCCATGTTCACAAACGACCAGAATCAACCCGCTTGCACGGTAAAAGTTATACCGCCAAAATGCACACCCCTATGCCAACTCTGTGATGTTTACTTCTTCCGCCAAGGAAAGAACTTTATTTCAAAATTATAAAGTTGCAGTATACTCCTCGAAACACAGCGAGAACTTCATAACGGATGCCATAAAAATTCATAGCCTAGGGCGCGGTTTTCACTGTACGATTTCGTCCAGCACGACGCCGTCCAGTAGCTTCCGATTTCGGACAGCAAAACCCTATGCATGGTATGCATCAAAACTGATTACACAGAGACATATATTCATGAACGTCAATCAAGTTTGTTTTCCAAACACTGTTGGGCAGGAGAGATGTGTATGTGCCAAATTAGCTTTTATCCAATGCGCTTGGTGCAAGAAGTTCATTTGCTTTTAATGTTTTTATGACAATTATCATCCGATGCACTGTGATTTCGACAATTAGAGAGAGAATGAGTGACATAAAGCGAGAAAGAGATCGAAAAATAATTGAAGAGTGATTTTATCAAACATATGACAAAAAAGATGTAATTTTGTTTGAAGTTTTACTGTTAGTAATATTTTAATTCACTTGAAAAAAGTACTCAAGGGAGACTCGAACTCACAACGCTCAGTTCCGCAGGAAACCACCTTAACCGTTACGAAACCGCTTTGGTTGAAATAATTACAATTTTTTAGGTATATAAGTGGCGCGATCCGGCGTCATGACATTTGATTTCGATTTTTTTAAAAACAAAGGCGTAGTGACCTAAATACTTTTACACAGGTTACTTTCCGATGGCCCCTAACCTGTATCTTAAAGCTGATAGAAATCGGTTGGATGGAGGTTATGGCCTCCCCTTGTTAGTAAATTTTTATTACATATTGGGTTTTCAAATTGTTATTCAAATCTACTATTATGGATACAGTATATGGTTTACCATGCTCCTATTTGAGATCTCATTCAAATGAGTAAATGCAATAATTTGTATTGATATTTGCATTTATGAGCCTTTAATCCTCATTTAAAAGATTCAATAGATATTTCTATTGAACAAAAGTTTCAAAGTTGAATAATATATATGTTGCTGACACACAAGAGTACCTAAGGCAGGGCAATGATATCAGAAACATCTAATATGTTTCACAAATAACAGATTAAAATTTTAAATGTTTACATAATTTAATATTTAGGAAAAATAGTAATGTTTTTTGTCAAATTTGAATTTTCTTCAAATAATTTAAATATAAATATTGTATTTGCATGTTGGTATCAAATATTAAAACCTGCATGCCAAATTTCAATATTATAATTTATATGATTTTTATGTTATTTTCTTTATATTATGCATTGTGCAGCATATTTTATACTACTGTATTGAATTTTTGAATAAATTATAACTATTAGTGGTCTCTAGCAAAGAATACAAAATTTCTGAACAACTGGTTTAGAGTTTTGTTAACACTGATTTTATGTTGTTTTTCAAAGGTTTTGCTAGCATAATTAAAAACTAATTGCTTAAGTAATATATTTGGTGATAGCCACTTCAAAAAATTCACTTTGGGCTGGCCAATACCTATTATAGAATTGTTATATTTATTATGAGAAGGTTGAAGGAAGGTGGAGTTTAGCGAATTAGGTCCAAAACCATCTGAAAAATCTGGATATTCCAAATGGTAACTAAGTATCTATAACTGACTAGGTTATTTCAAAGTTAATAATGACTACTTATACAATGATTGGATTAAATAATTTGGGTTAATTTAAATGGAAAAAATCACAATATATTACTGAGCCAAAACATATCATTTATTTTTCAAATACACTGACGGACAGCTGGCATCAATTGCATATATCATGGCTTACAATAATTTACTCATTAATCATAAAAAGAGCATGATTTAATGTGTATTTATGTTAAACATTTGTATATCACTATTCAAACAACGATTATCCACACATTATTTGATTGCAAACAAGAGTTGACAGATAAGGAAAATATTTTCTTCTAAAACGTTACTTTTTTTTTTCTTTAGACTAAAGTAGATAATTTATTGATTATTAAATTTAATTAGATTCAATATACATTTAAACGTCTAATCTTATCAGAAATATCTTTATATATATATATCACAAAGACACCTGAAAATTTCATATTTTCAATTGTTTAAAATCGCATATCTGATCATTCTCACAGACGACTGCACTTCTATATAACTTATAATTGCTACCAAGGTTGCCAAGATATAAATGCTTAAATTTGTTACACAATATATTTTCTTAGAGAACGTGTGTTATGATAACCCAACGTAACAATTAACGCATGCAAAACGCTATTATCTAGCATTTTTCTTCTAAGGTATCATAAAATATTCGATGTTATCAATGATAAAATTTATATATATATTAAAGAAGAACTAAATTGGAACGTATTTTAAATATTTTAAAGTAAAAACTCCATTAAAAGATCTAATTATGCAACATTGCTTGTTATCATAAAAATAAATGATAATTTATTCACCGGAATGCATGCAGGAATCATGCATTGATATGTCAGCGAAGAGAGATAATGTTTACAGTATATTAATCATTATTTTTTAATTTTAAAAATGATTTATTTTTGTAAAACTTTTTATATTAAAAATTAAAACACTTATTTACGTGTATCTTACACGTCGCCCGTATTTATTAATTTTCGCATACACAAGCGTACAGACAAAAACATTTATTGGATACTGACGAACACAACACATACTAAAGCAGTTAACACAATGGATGACACGAAATTTTATACCAAAATTGAACAAAAACTATTAACGCATGTTGCGAGACACAACAAATGCATACTGGCATAGCACACAAACTAACATAGAACACAAAAAAAATTTACCTAAGTTAATAAACTAATTAATATTTTAAGCGAATTAATATCAGCTTCGATTTTAGATATTTTTTTTCTTCTTTTTTTAACACACCTGAGTGACCGAACACGACGGTTTGTGGAAATCCCCGCCGGACACCTACATAAATGACGTCAGTGGACGTCATAATCGAGTAAACCAATGGAGCGGAATATAGGCGAAGTGGATTTTCCCGTCAAGAGCGATAGTATGCAGTTAAAGAGCATAGAGTTAAGAAGTTAGATAATTACGAATGGAAAGTTAACCCGTATTTGATAAAGGTAAGCGAAACGGAAACAAAAAAGCGGTACAGTATTCGAATTTCCCCAAACGTCAGTGTTATATAAATGTCATGTGGACACGCTAACATCACGTGTTAATTGTAAACACTAAAGCGAGCTTCGGTTATTCTAAAACATGGAAATCAAGGACTGTGAAATTCCGATTCGTCATAGTTAAATTTCCGATACGTAATAGAGTAAAAGCAAGATCTGTATAAAACTTTTACTTCATTCGAATTTTAAACGGTTGTTGCTGGATAGTCTAATTCTCGCAAGTTTTCCCTTTTTTCTTGGAAATGTTGGTAAGATCATCGTTATGTGTCATAATGCAATTTCCTATATTTCCGCACATTATTATTTTACTATACAGTAATGTGCTTTGTCATGATGGACACAAAATATTACCAATTATCAAAATTCGCTATTGTATTTTAGTTGATGTAGACATAGATTTAAATCATTTACCATATATGTTAAATTTGTTCTTATTAAATGATAAAAGTTTATGTGATAAAGCTTGTGCTACAACATTAGATAATGGTTTGATATGTTTATAGTTTTTGTAATCATTTTTATATAATTTATATATAGAATTAATATTTATTTAATTTTAATTGATAAATTCAATAAAGAATTTAGTTAAATATAATATTACTTTCAAAAACAATGACAATGTTATTGTTTTTGAAAGTACATATAGTATTTATCACTTTCATGCAATACATACTGCAACAGTACATACTAGTATAATATGTATTGCATGAAGTGATACTCTATATGTGTAATCGGTGATTGTTACAATATTCACTTACAGAACTGAAATTAGGATCTTTTTCCTTAATGAAAGAAATAGAGAGTGTACTTAATAGTTTAACCTTTGAATAATGAACAATGAAGTGAGAAGAGTGTAAAAAAAGGAAAAGGATCCTTTCAGAAGTGTGAAGGCCACTAGTGGAAAATAGAGCCTTTCTAATCTCTTATGCAGATGAGATAATAAAATCTCACCTGTGTAATTGTTCCTCACTTATAGTGGATTGAAATGACTGATTCCAATCTACTATGATGCTGTTTCTGTTGGATGCCAAAATATCTCATTCTTATTCTGTTCACATATTAAGTTAACTTAGTTCTATTTCTAAGTGTTTGCAATTACCAGTAGTTGGGGCAGAAATCATCCTGCCAATTCAGTATCATAAGAGGCAACTTGAAAAGTACTCTCTCTTTCCTTTTAATGACCTACACATTTCTAGCAGAATTCTTTTTCTCTTTCCTCATGTTTTCCTATATTCTCACTTAATCTTTCATTTTTCAGAGTAAAAAAACCTATAAATATATCCTCTGTCTCTTTTATTAAAAGTGAAAAATTGTTTGATTGAACACTTATTTAAGTGTTTAAGTTTGAATTTGACTACTGTTGATATAATTTATAGAAATTTCATTTTTCTAACTTAATACCTATTAAATATAATATATACTTTTTACAATTCATACTAAGTTTTTGCATCAGATTGTTTTAAAATAATTTAAAATATATATATATATATTAAATATATAATATTTAATCAGATTTTACAAATATTTATTGTTTTGTGAATTATATTCTACCAAAATAATATATGCTTGTAAATTTACCTTGAAAATAAAAAGAATGGGCATTACCTCAGTTATTTCTTATGCAATTATATATCCTTTCTTCTTTCCTGAGAGTTATATGTGGCATGATAAAAAATTTAATTCAAAGAATTTTTATTGATGTGCCAATCTACTCATGCTAATTTCCTTCATATATGGTTGGTTGCCAACCCACATTAATTAAAAATAGAATAATCAATTGTACCTAACCTTATTAATAGTCAGTATGTAAATAAACTATATATCAAACAAATTTTATTTATTATTCATTTAATATTACTCTAATATTATTATTATTATTATTATTATTTTTATTTTTGTCCAGGAACGATATATGTGGATGGGTGAACCAGGTGTTTTAGTGGGAGACTTGGGAAGTAACCTTGCTGGACAAGGTGAATTATCAATTGAACATGGAAACATATCTACATCAAATGGCATTTCATCATGTGGCACAGTGTATACCATATGTTGTAGTCCCTCCTTAGGAATGAATGATGGACTACCAGTATCATCACCTTTGCAAATGAACAATGTACAGAATTTAACATTATCTAGTCAAAATATGCAAAATGGACAGATTGGTCTAAATCATTCACCTTATACTTTAGAAACATTACATTCACAAACCATATGTCATAGTAAGTACTTTTAAATTTATAACTTAATCATAAGATATTTCTTTACCAATATTTTATTATTTATATAAATTATTCAATGTTCTTTGTTTCCGTCTACTTTCATACCAGTAAACAAATTAGTAAAGAAAATAACTCAAAAAATGCAGAAGTTAGTCTTTTATTAGATTAATATTTTCAACCTACTCTGAGGACTTGAAAATATTATCCAATGAAATACTTTAGCTTTGCATTTTTCAAATATTTATTTAACAAAATAACAAAATGCTCCAAAACATTGTATAAGTAAATATTACAGTTAATTATACAGTCTCTTACGAAAAGATTATTTATATTTGACAATACAATGTTTTGGAGCATTTTGTTAAGTAAATATTACAGTTAATTATACAGTCTCTTACGAAAAGATTATTTATATTTGACAGATTTTAATCCATTGATAAAACATATATATATTTGTAATTATTGTGAGTTGTTTCCTATAATATCATAATTTTGGAATATGAATTATTTTTAATCAATGTTTTCACCAATTAATTTTAGTGAGATTATAGCTATAGACACCAGGGCTGCCGAGAGAAATTTTTGCGCCCTTGACAAGTTTTTGTTCTGGGCCCCCCTTAAAAAAAGGCATCTCTTTGGTTTAATAAAAAAGTCATATAAAGCATTAAATATTTATTTGAAAAAAGTGTACAATAAATTCAAAATTCGATACATTACATACCCTGTTATAAATAAAATAGTTTACTTTGGCACGATTGCTTTGGGTGCTTGTTTTTTTTTTTTGCATATTTTATGCCTCCTTTCCAATCAGGGAGATTACTAAGGGGGCGGGCCAGTTCCAACTACGGGCTGCATCCATACCTGTAGAAGGGGGCCAGATGGTGAAGGACAGGGATCACCGGGCCGGGCCCAGTACCCAGAAAAAATCTGGGACCACACCCAGACGCGAACCCAGGTTCTCCTGCGTGGCATGCCAACAGCATTATCACTCTGCCATCTGGCCACCTTGGGTGCTTTTTTGGTAATAGACAGTGCGCTCTAGCGGTGGGCTGCAAACTATCAGACACGTTATATTACACGCCAGAGTCCGACAGTCGGGCCCGTGACAAAAGTCAGGGGTATCATCCCCTCTCAGCGGCCATGATAGTCAAACAAAAATTAAAAATTTTTTAATATTTTTTAAAAGATATTCTTTCTTTTCATTATATAAGTAATAAAATGAAAAGAAAGATTTTTTTAAATAGTCAATCAGTTAATACCAAAATTATTATATTCTGTTTTGAAATACTGAATATCTTAGATACCATTTTTATACATTTAGAATTGTAAAATTTTAATAATTGAAATTGTTAGTAATTTTTCTATTATCTTAATTGAACTAAATCATGTAAAAATTAATGTTTAGTATTGATTATCAGTATTGTATGTTTTCAGAACATTTTGAAACATTATTCATTAACTATTTTATAAATACTCATTACATTACAATGCTCTTTAATTTACAATTGTTTCAATAATTTTATTATTAAATTTAAAAATCACTTTATAATAATTTAAATGTATATAGTTTTCAAAGTCAATAGACATACAAAATTTCTTTTACTTGAATTAAAAATTTTCATATTAAATAGAAGAATTGACAGCTTACCAGTAGTTTCTTAATTAAACTTAATGAAAAATGAAAGAACAACGAATAAATAAATAAGCAGGAAATAATATTAGAACCTGAAATTTTATAGAATAAATAATTTTTATTAAAATTTGATATTTTTAACACATTTCTTTTTTTAACTATTTAACTAATATTTTATTTAAGATAAACATAACACTGCACTAATGCAGGTATTATATTCAAATAAAAATTTTAATAACTTAAAAAATAAAAGTACTTTCAGTCCTTTAAACAGACCTTCTTTAGATACAAATCACTTAAATAAGTTTTCAAGTAATTTTTAATTGAAGAAGGTCTGTTTAAAGGGCTGAAAGTACTTTTATTTTTTAAGTTATTAAAATTTTTGTTTGAATATAATACCTGCATTAATGATTGTTTTGTATATTACAATAATAAATTTTTAGCAGAGGATTTGCATTTACAATATTTTGTTTGATTTTGAAAATCAAATATAATCCTTTTTATTTTATATATGGTTAAAAATCAATATTGAACATTTTAAGCCTAATAAAACAGAATGAATTGTTGAATAATAGGAAATTATGAAAATACTTTTACTATATTAATTATAGAATTATAATTCTAATTTATAGTAACACAGTAGAATTTCCAAAATTACAGGATTCGTTTCTTAAATTATAGAATTGCAAAAGATAGATATATTTTAAAAGGCTCATCCATAAATTATGTTAAAATATTTTGAATATTTTTTGATCCCTTTCTTCTTTTTTGTCATTTTTCATTACAGCCACAAATTTGAAAATTCCTCCCTTACTACTAAAAATTTTTTCCCTAATTTTTATATAAAAATAAAAAAATACATAAAATAGAAATTTCGATACAGTGGTATTTTATTACATATTTTCTTTAACATCCAAATAAATCTTTAAATAACTAGATATAAATATCTCTTAGAACTAGATATGCCTTACATTTTAAAATAAATGTATCTCCAAATATAGTACATTATGGTCTTTATTGTTTGAATAATTAAAGATAACACTTTGAAATATTTTTTATACAATATAATCGTAAAAATGTAAAACTTTAAGCATTTTTATAGCATGACATCACAATTTGCATGAATACTTTCTCCCCTGTGCCATTCATTGTTAAAAATGTATTAACCCCTCTCTCCCTTACAGTGTGACATGTTATGGAAACTCCTAAAGCTCTTTAAAATTAAGAAAGTAATATTTTTTAAGTATGAATATACTGGATTTTTTTACTTTCATAATTTTTATTCCAAAATGCTAAATAATTTTAGAACATATAGTGATCCTAATATTCTATAATTTAATAAAATTATAGAATATTAGGATCATTATATGTGCAAATATATATACACAAGATTTGTCAGTTACACCATTTTGTTAATCTAATAAGATTTACAAATAAAATAAAAATCTAAAGCAAAACAGTATTTATTAGAATGAAAAATTATGCTAAAAGTCTTATTGTTCCATTGAATTCACTTAAAATTTTAAATATCTGTTTAGTAAAATAGAATTTCTGTATTTGAACCAATAAATTAATTATATAAAAATATTTTTAGTTATTAGCTGAAAGATTTTTCCTCATTTTGCATGACTGTCCAGCAGATTATGTTATATAACTTCTTTTAGAATCATGAATATAATTATTAGAGATATTTTTACTTCCATTGTATCAAAATGCATAAAAGTTAAAAATAAAATTGATGTAATCAAAACGATTTTATACAACTTTTAGATACTTCTGTAAAATATGATTTAATTTTTGTGTTGTTTATATATTAGAGATATTTTTACTTCCATTGTATCAAAATACATAAAAGTTAAAAATAAAATTGATGTAATCAAAAAGATTTTATACAACTTTTAGATACTTCTGTAAAATATGATTTAATTTTTGTGTTGTTTATAAAATGCTAAACTTCAAATGATATATTAAAAATTGGTGATAAAATTGTTTAAAAGACTTGTAGAATTTATTTTTATTTAAAACATTTAAATATTTTTCAAGAAATATAATTAGCTTTTTATTATTAAGTATTGATTGATTGATTAAATTTTGTTGAAATTCAATATATGCTATTGTCAGTTTAATTTAATATTTCTTGTTTCTTTAATTATATTTGCTTATGAAATAATTCATGATTGGATAGAATCCAAAGAAATGAAAACTGATTTTCTAAAAATTTCCTTAAATGATATACCTTGCAAATAACTAAAAATTAAACTTGACATGTAAATCATTCAAGTAGGATCAAGATTGATGATTTGAATATAATTTTTCTCATAAATAAATGAATATTATTATTTAAAAAAATATTTTAAAAATAATTATATTTATATTATGGCAATATATTTATATATTTGTATGTATAACTAAGTTATTTAAATGTTATACATATAAATGAATAACATTTATATGTATAACATTTTAATTGATCAAATTTTCTGTATCTTTATTGTATAATTCTTAAACAAAAAATACTGTTTATATCAAATATTTTACTTCAAGAATACTTCAGAAAAGTTTCTTTGCATTCTTTTGCTTTCTATAACTGTAAGCTAATTTATTAGCTCACAGTTATAAAATATTAGCTCAAAACTAGAAGTTAATTTTGATGACTGTAAACTTTACTCTAATAAAAGATTATCATCAGATCAATAACAATCCATTATATACAAATTTTTACTTAAATTGGGAATGCTACCATTTCCCATCTCTGATAGCATCCATGATTTAAGATGTGTGAATACTGTTTTTGACTTGATGATTTTGAAGGAAGTTCATAAATATTAGTCCAGTAAAAGACTAACTTCTGCAATTTTGAACTAATTTTTGAATAATTAATCTGAGAACGATTGACTGACTTTAGTTTTTCCTGCATTCTTTAAGTTTTTATATTATTCATTTATTTATCATTTTCTGTAAATTTACCATTCCATATATGCTACCATTCCATATACCTATTTCAAATGCATAAATGAAGTGATTAATATTTAGTAATTCTAAAACTTCTTTTAGTTTGTTGCTATTTCATACTTGAATCTGCTGATTTCAATCAATCTGAAAAGAATCTTTCTTATCAGCTTGATAGATAAATGAAAATTGATAAAATGATAAATGGATAATAGTTAATCGGATTAACAGATATAATTTTAATTAAATTTATTAAACTTAATTTATAATCAGTTAATTTTTAAGATTGAAGAAATATTTTGATAAACCAGGAAAAGATTAATTATAAATCTGAAATCATTGATTTTTAAATTTATTTCGGTATGTAAATTTGAAACATTTTTGAATTATAAAAAAATTAAAGGAAAAATTACAAACAACCCGATTGACGAAATATGTTTATAACTAAGGAGCGCCTGCATTCATCTACTTGCAGATTTAGTTTTGTTAAGTTATAAGTATTGCATTAAATTCATCTTGATATTTACATTTTATGTAGAGTGTTCTTTATAATATACTATATTCATATAGAATTTCCATCCAAAAGATTATACGACTATAGTTCTTTGGATGGAAATCTTGGATATATGATGAGATTGGAAATGTGTACGTTTATCCACGACAATATTCCATTTATATTTTAAATAAAAATTACAACCTTTCACACTGTGATCATCATTCTCATTGAGTTATTTAATTTTCTTGACAATAATAAAGGATTAAATAAAAATTTACATTTACTTATGCGATTAATGCTGACTTAAGTTAGTACGAAAATTCTGAATGCATTCATAACATACAATAGAGTTGCTTCAAATTTTATATTATTTATTGCAACTTTTAACTTTAATTACTCTTTCGTTTATGATATACAGTACTGTATATTATTGTATCACGTTTCGATTGCAATATTATCTTTATAATTGACATATAAATATATATAACAATTTATGTAATAATAATAAAAAAGAATGGGTGTCTAGGTTGGTGAATGGCAACTATAACTCTCCAGAAAATAAGGCTAGAATCATGGAAATTTGAAAAATTTAAGTAGGTTAGAGATATTGCAGGTTTAAATGTAATCAAAATTGAGCTAAGGGTCAGAGAAAGTTTGATAAAAACGCTCGATTCATCATTTAAAATTAATTTCTTAAAATTTTATTTGTTTTTGTTGTTAGATTCTTTAACAATCAGGAAATATTTGAATCTCTGAGTCGATAATTTGGGGTGGGATAAAATCCGTTTTCTTGAAATATTATAACTGACTTATACTTTTAAAGCTTTTTCATGTAGATTTGAAAATTTTACTAATTACCAAAAATTGTTGGACGAGGATCTCATTCCTTATGTACAGTTTTATTTTTGTAATTTTATTGCTGATTTACTCGTTAATGATGACTGAAACATAATTCCTTATTTCCCTTAAATCTTTTAAGATAACTGAACCATAGATTTCATTTACATTAATTAAAAATTACAGAAATTTTGTCATTTTATTAACTTTTTGTGCCATATTTTTGGGATTTAAATCTATTTAATACAATTATCATATCCTTATATGGTCCAGATATCTGTATTAATTTAAAAATCAAAATTTCCCTACAAAATATTCTAAAATGCCAAATTTGAAACCGAGAGATGTTTACAAAATGCTAAAAATCATCACCCTTAAATATAACACATGAAATTTAATCAAAATCGAAACAATAATTCTTTAAATAGAAAGGAATATAGACTTGCATACAGTATTGCATGCACACTGCGCCGGTTCTAGATATTTTGTCATCTGAGGCAACATTAAAATGGTACCCCTTCCTCTTCACTCACAGACATTAATACATAAACGTATTTAATACTTTGGAACCGGGAATATAATGACGCAGATACATAGTCACTGAGAAACATACAAAAAAATTTGGTTGGGTTGGGAGACTGTAAACTTACACTGAGATTATATACATCTGAAAATAAAGTGGTATCTATGTTAAAAACAATAATAATAAATAAAACATATTTGAAATTATGATATCATGACGGCGATATACCAATGAGTGAGACACAAATATTTATTTTGTTTAGACACACTGTCATTCAATCATGTAAATACAGTCGATTCTCGTTATTCGCGGATTCCGTATTCACAGATTCGACTATTCGCGAAAATTTATTTGTAACCACAAAAATCGATTTTCGCGGACTCCCACTGAGCGGCATAGATACTGTTACCAATGTAAATTATGTAATTCTCTCTTTAATAAACGAAGTTGTTTGTTACCAAATATAGTTTCTGTGTCGTTCTGTCGAAAAAGTCTGATAACCTCGCTCACTCTACAGACTGCAGGTAGCACAGAAGAATGTGATCGTGTTTGAACGCAGCCTCAAATTTAGGCGCCTAAGTTCTCGCGCATTTGCTTCTTACGCTGAGATGTTAGATCTGAGGCAAAAAGCGACACAGACAAGACTGACGCAGTTCAAAAAAACAGTGTCTGCTGCCACATCAAACAACTACCCATCAAAAAATAAGATTTTATTTACTACATAGTTAATGTTTTAAAAAATATTATTCATAATTCACCTTAATACATATAAAATAAGGTTTTTTAAATAGAAAAACACACATAAAGCAAGGATGAAAATGATGGAAAGAAAGGTTGGCAGGAACATCTCTATATTTTTCCATAGGCACAATGATTCAGTATTCGCTAATTCAATATTCGCGAAGAATTTACAGAACGTAACTACCGCGAATAACGAGAATAGACCGTAATAATTTAATTCATACCGGTTTTTTTTCCCTTGAAAAATAATATCCGATTGAAAAATACATCATTATATCTTTGTAGACCGATTTTACATCACGAAATATTGTCAAAATGTATATAATTAAGCTTGTATGTGAAATTGCAACTACATTTTCGCCTTAGGCGACAATCTCAATCGCCTACATTCGGCGATTGAGGCCTACAGGCATATGTACAAAATTTCCAAACGTCTGGAATCACTTCTAGGTCAAATAATCGCATTCACGTCTCAAGATTTATTCATCATAATTGTTTCATTTTTTGGGAATTGTGAAATGTGAAATAATTACCAATAATCACAATTGTTGTCGATCAGTATGCATTATTTTCTTATAAGCAGTTGTTTATAGGAAAGTAAAAAAATCTCAATTTATGTGACAGACAATGATCCCATTTTTTTTATATCGTAATTATTGTTTACGAAAGCATTTATTTTCTCTTATGTTAATATTCCGTGCACATGTTATAATACAAAACTAAAATTATAATACATAAGTATGATTTCCAATATACAAAATGAAAATATTGAATGTTAAATAAACATTACAATAAAAATATAATATAAAATGACTGATATTATTTAATATATAGTGATCACTACCATCCGTGACCATATCCGTGATGATATCCATGATGTAAGTATCTAAACAAATAGAAAAAATATATTATTTCAGCATTCAAATTTAAAATTAAAACAGTCGGAAATATCTATAATCATAAAAAATATTTACCCATGATGATGATCATGAGAACTGTAAGGAAAAGGTATAGGTATAGGTATAGGGAGTGGTATCATTTTTGATTTTGAACCCATCATCAGTAGGTAAGGTAACATTTTTTTCAATTTCTTCCCTTTCATATCAATGCTTTCACTCATTACTACTAGACAGAGCAACAACAAGATGCATATATTTGTCCTGTGCATTTTATCCTAAGGATTAAAGACAAAATATTAATCGAAAGAAAGGAAAATAAAACTATATAATATAAGTATAAACGGTATATAAACACAAACCTTTTGGAATATAGGTGTATCCAAGAATTATTGGTGACAAGTGGAGAATGATTCTGAATTTACCTTACGCTCTTTATATATATACACCCGAATGTGTTATCTGATACAAAATTAAAGAAAAAAACAATACTTTCTACCTTCCTTAATATTTAATTTCATCGTACACAGTAACAGTGAACTCTATTAAGTTAGCCCGAAGAAATAACAGTGAAAAGTATAATCTGATAATTGTATCTAGCTTTACCATCAATGGAAATATCAGTTAAGGTCAGTGAGCCGCGCAATATCAGATATACGTCAATGTACTAAAAGTGTGATTGTCCGTCTAAAATAAATATTATTCAGATAGTTAAATAATGCATTCGAGTAAATTTTTTGCAAAGAAAATGAAGTGATTATTAATAATAAGAATAATTTTTCACAAAAAGTGGATTAAATATAATTACCAATAGTTAAATTTATATTTGCTAAAAATTATCAGTTGATTTTAATGCGATGAGAGTATAAAAACATTTATAACTGTAATTACAATTAAATTAAGATGAAGTGTTCGAATGGTTTCAGATATTATCATTTAGGTAGGATTCTATCAAAGTAGAATCCTACCTAAATGATGCTCTACTCATCGCGAGATAGGAGGATACGCGAGGATAGATAGGTAGGACCTCCCGTTTTCGCGTCTGACTCTAGTGCGACGCGTCTGAGAATAATAAGTCGCATTTTAGCGCCCCGTAATGCGTGTCGATTTTTATTGCGCTTGATAAAGGACGGAGTATTTGCCGTCGCGTCGGTGTGCGCGCAGCGCTGCGCAAACGCGAGGCACTCAAAGTAGAATCCTATCAGAATTTAATCGATGAAATAATTTAATATTTTAATAATCTGATATGTGGTTATAGTGCATTTAGTATTTTAGATGTTATGCATAAACATTGCTAGTAGATGGAGTGTACTTCAATTAAATATGTGTTTGTATATTCACTATGAAATAAACAGAAATATTTAATGAATTATAAAATGTATTAGAAAATATTAGAAATCTATTTAATTTAAATTATATAAATTAGTAAATTAAACGCAGAACATGAATGGCAAATAGGTTATTTTTTATTAAATAAATTTATTTTTAGTTTTGATTACGATTCGTTAACCTAATAAATAGTTTAACGAAGTTATTACTAAAAACAAAAAAAAAGGAAATTGGTAACATTTGAAAGTCAAGAACTCCTGATACAATGACCTTTCATTAAATGCTGATCGTAGTAAGGAGTTTTGATATCTTAAAACCTATAATTTAATTTAAATAATTTAACATAAATAATAAAATAAAAGTACGAATTTATAATAAATTACACCGTTATAATACTGCCAAACTAATCTTAAGCAAAAAATAGACATATCTATAATATATGAATCGCTTTTACGAAATACTATACATTTTTTTATTCGATTTTAAGTATATAAAAAAATCTTACAAAAGTGCAAAATTTTTACAAAGTATAAAATTCCATCATCAATTGACGCAAAGTATACAAAAAATTTTTGCATTTTAGATAAGATCTCTCATAACTTGCTAAGTATAGTTTACATAATACGAAATGCGATAAACACATTTCTATTGTAATGCAGATGATCGGACATGCGTTTGTATTGCTATGCAGAAAATACATGTATGTTTTTAAGTGAATACATATATCTTATAAGGTATTTTAAGTTCGATTTTTGAAAAATATCAAAATTACATAGAAGTTCTGGAATGATTTGGCGTATTTATTTGAACTGATTTATGGCTGTATACGGGGTGTTCATATTTCGATAAAGCTATAAGTCGGAAACATTCAGCGGAATGACTTTGTATTTAACACACATCATCATAGTATTTATCATACTATGATGATGTAATTTTATTTGACGCAAAAAATTAGTTTCGAAAATTTCCGCTAGGGCGATAAATGGCGCTGCTATAAATCATAACATCTCTAAACTTACAATACACATGGTACACTATGTAATTACTTAGCAGTATGCTGGATATGCTGTCCTCCGTTGTCGATAAACTCTTAAAATTACACATCATTTCAGCAGTATCGTTCTCAATTTCAGCAATTTCGATTTCGTTTTCAAAAAATAGAAGACAGCACAGTGTACCATATGTATTATGTTACCAAACAATATGCTCGATATGTTGTCTTCTGTTTTTTTTTTAAACGAAATTGAAATTGCTGAAATTGAGAACGATATTGCTGAAACGATGTGTAATTTTAAGAGGTTGTCGACAACGGAGGACAGCATATACAACATATTGTTAGTAATTATACCGTGTACTATGTGTATTGTAAGCTTAGCGATCTTAGATTTAATGTTAAGAGGCTTTTAATAAAGCTAAAAACACAGGTGAATGGAACACATACAGAATTTCACTTGTTATAATAAAACCATTAGAAAAGCGAAAAGATGAAAAGATATTGTAAAGAAATTGAAGATATACCTGATGTAACCACACTAGTCAAGATGATATCCAAAAGGAATTATTGCGAAGTTGATATTACCAGTCTGCCAAATGGCAGAATGACTAGCGCTCGCAAAGAGACATTAAAAGAACTCTTTCGAGTGCACTTTCCTGGATCTACTTTGATTGAGGGATCATTCTTTTCACAGGAACAGTCAGAACTCAATGGATTTGTTTATCATATCATGAAAGAGAATTGGGATCTGTTAAGAGGGTGATCAATCAATCAAATATTAGATGGACTGTAAGAAAATGAAAAAAGATGCCTTTCAAGTCTGCTAGGCCAGATGGTATTTTCCATGATTCTGGAGAAACAACTCTAATTATAGTTTCTAAATGGTGTAATAAGGTTGATTAACTGTTAATCCAGCAAAGACTATAGCTGTACACGAAGAACACAGTTAATGGGACTTATCGGACTTTCACTCTTCGACATAAGATTACAATTTTTTACTGAATTCAAATACCTTGAGTTTATGTTAGACAAAGGATTGACTTTGATCATTAAAGCTTAATAGGTTTTAGAGGCATTTTGGGTCAGATGTGGGAACCTAAGCCGAAGTTGCTATATTGGATATATACCTTGAGACCATTATTATTTCTTATGCTGCCATTATTTGGTGGCGAAGAGTTTTGTTAAAGATTTGCAGATATGAATTTGAAAATATTCACTAGTTGGCCTGTTTGAGCATCATAGGAACTATGATGACTCAAACAGGCCAACTCGTGAATAGGAACTATCCAAGTATAGCACTCATCTTTTGAATAAGACAAGTCACATAATCACATTCTTAAGATGGTTAAGGATCATATAGTGCCCAGATTTAGTTTCTTCAGACTTTTCACTGTTGTTTTTTCCAACTTAGAGAGATGAGGAGGTTGATTTGGATGCAGTATCAAGGATGGACTGGTCTGGTATACAATTGTTCCAAAAAATTATTAGTATAGGGGCAGGAGTTTACTGCAAGGAAACAAAGATGTCATATTCTTATTCTCTTAGACAATTTGCTACTGTCTTTCAGGCAGAGATCTATGATATTTCTGTATGTTAAAAATCAATCTTGATAGGAGGTAGAATATAATATCAGATAATCAAGCTGAATCAAAAGCATTTGATAGCTTCTATTTTACTTCAAAGCTTGTGTGGGAATGCCATTATCTAATTATGAAACTGGCTACTAGGAACAAGATTCAATTTATTTGGGTACCAAGATCAAAGAATTCAGGAAATGAAGTTGAGATGGGCTGGCCATGGAAGGGACTTCTCATCCATTTATTGAGCCTGAGCCTACTCTAGATATCAGATCTGATGCATTTAGACAGGTTTTCAGAGACTGGTTGGCAACTCATTACCTCTCCCATTGGACCTCTGTTCATGGACTAAGACAAGCAAAGGTTCTTATTTTAGGCCCTTCGTTACAGAGAACTAAAGAGTTGCTGCATTGCATTAAAATTAAATTAGGGTTTTTTCTAAGGGTAACAGTGCTCCTTACAGGGCACTGTCACCCTTAGAAGGCATCGTCACTTAATTGGGATTATCAGCAATCCGAATTGTAGAAGATATCAGAGAGGAAATGAAATTCTTCCTCACATTTTGTATGAGTGTGTGGCTCTTTCAGAGCTAAGGTATGATCTTCTAGGGTTGCATTTTCCTGCATTGGAAAATCATTTTATAGTTCCATTGAAGATATTATCTTTCATATGTAAGACGGGACTTCTTATGGGATGATCCTGTTAGAAGTGCACAACAGATCACTGGTTGGTCGCAGTGCTAAGGTTATTTCCTTCCTTTCCTACAATCACCATCATCATGTATTGTAATTTTTGCGATATTATGATTAAATATCCGCTACAGCGTAGCAGCATCATTTATCGTCCTAGCGGAAATTTTAGAAACTAACTTATTTTACGTCAAATAAAATTCCATCACCATAGAAGTCTCCATGTTAAATACGAAGTCATTCCATTGAATAGATCTCAAGTTATAGGTTTCCGAAACGCGAACTTTAATTATGGACACCCTGTACTTTGTAATCTATATTTGTATAAAAAATAATATCTTATAATCGAGGTTTCATTTAACTTACAATTATTAATTCAACATTTATATCGATAACATATATTTATATTAATCAGATCGAATTAATCGGAATAACGTAAAAAAAGTTTTTAGTATCTTATCTCATATTTAAAATTCAAATATAAACGGGATGAATAAACGTTTTATCCACATAGCCTTTTATAGTAATTATATGAATGCGGTTATGGGGATGAAAGAAGGATAGATGGATAAGCATAATTCATACATCTTCTTATCCCATTTTGGAATATTAAAAACAGAAATAAACGTACATCAAAAGTGTCAGACCTTATCAGAATGGGGATTTTTATATGGAAATCCCGAAAAACAAATGAGAATTAAGGGGGATTGATCCCGGATGTTTTGATAATAAAATAGGTCGTAGCCATTCAGTTTACAGAAAGCATAAAACTCGTTTATCTTAAATTCAAAATTATCGCAATCATTTTATTTAAATTCATTTACGTTTACCTTCCTGGTAAGATTAGAAATTAATAGATACTGTATCTGATATATATCAACCTATAACTAATATCTGGTGTGAATTTATTGAATTTTTGAGTGTTCTTCATTAATTAGATCAGTGCATTGACTTGGTTGTTCGAATTCTAATCCGTTAAATATTTTAATTACTGTGTAATAACAATTTCATCATTTTTTAAAATCTATATACAGTATATATTGAATATCTAACAACGTAAACTATATCTCGAGGATGCTATTAATTAAAGTGACCAGATTCTTTAAATATTTTAATTACTGTGTAATAACAATTTCATCGTTTTTTAAAATCTATATACAGTATATAAAAAAGTGAATATCTAACAACGTAAACTATATCTCGAGGATGCTATTAATTAAAGTGACCAGATTTTCTGAATTTCAACCCGGTACGTTCTAGATATTGGGAGCGTAGGGCGTAGAGGGTATAGGAGTTGAACAAATTCCAAAAATGTTTTTAGAAAAACAATGAAAAAAGTAAATTATTAAAAAAATTGCAAAAAGAAAGCAGGAAGAGATAAAGAAACATAAACAATACATTTTACTATTACTTTTATTACTTTTCTTCAGATTGATTCATCCACATTGCTAATATTAGGATGAACATGCTTTATGTTTAGTAAAAGTTGGGAATGAGAATTCTTCACCAGCTAATTTTTTAAAATCAAGTCTAGTTATCTTTTTTTTTAATTTTTTAATATGAACTATTTATTTATAAGTAAAAAACGGGATAATCCTAAGTCTAACTAGACTTAATTTTAAAAAATTAGCTGGTGCTTTTTTTTTAATTTTTTAATATGAACTATTTATTTATAAGTAAAAAACGGGATAATCCGGGACATTTTATTCAAAACCGGGACAAAGACTCAAAAACCGGTACTATCCCGGCTAATCCGGGATGTCTGCTCGCTTTATATTAATCCAATTGGATCTAATAGAATCAAATTAAAGAAAATTAATTTGTTAAGGTTAGCACCATTTCTGAATTAATTTAAGTTTTAATTCAGAAATGAGGTTAACTTTAGAAATAATTATTTATGATTATTAAATTCTCATGTAATTCAAGGATTTATTAAGGATAATGTTTAAATGAATTTTGTTTTTGTTATTTGATTGCATTCTCATATTCTCTGATCTGTCGGGACCAAATTTGGAATATTATTATTAAGATTCAGAATAAGAATTCTGAGATGAGTCAAGCCATCTTAAAATATGGCATCGTTGGATATGTGAATCCATCGTTGAAATAATAATTATAGAATTATTCAATGATCTGAAATATCATGTCATCCAGACGTAGTGTGATGTCACAGAATAGCATCTATTTATAATGTCATTATAACATGAAAATGGGTGATGTCAGAAATTTATACCAATATACGATGTCGCGATGCTATAACAGTTGATATCATTCTCCATAGAAGTCAGTATTGAGTCTATGGGAGAGTATAGTAATCCTATAGTAATAAGATTACTATAAGATCCCATAAACTCAATACTGACTTCCGATGCTATGGTCAGATATAGTTTCAAATATTTTATATTACTATTGTTCTAATGTTTACACAATTGTTATCATTGCTCAATGAAATTTTGGTAAATTTTTTGAGTATATAATGCTGGATATTTTCCCAGTAGTTATTAAAATAGTAATTTCATTATAATGAATTTCGTGTTTTCGTTATTAATAGAAATCCAAATAAATTCAAACTCGCTGCTTATAAATTTAAAGCAAAGGATGTCTGTAAACTTACCGAATTTAGAGCTTTAAATTTAATATAATTTTATCAGTATGAGAATATATGAATTTATAAGTAACTTGATCTATCGAGAATTTTTAAATAAACAAATTTAGAGACTATACTATATTTTTTACTTGTAAATATGTGCTTCAGATCTTTTGTTTATATAGTTTATACAATTATTATTGCTTTCAACAAAATTCCATGATTTTTAAAATTATGATAAAAATCTTTTACATTCAATAAAATCTATATGTAGACTATAAATTGTAAAAAGTTATTTTTTATTATATTTGGAATAATTATCGTTAGTTTTAAATTTAATATGATTTTATCAGTATGAGAATATATGAATTTATAAGTAACTTGATCCATCGAGGATTTTTAAATAAACAAATTTAGAGACTATACTACATTTTTTACTTGTAAATATGTGCTTCAGATCTTTTGTTTATATAGTTTATACAATTATTATTGCTTTCAACAAAATTCCATGATTTATAAAATTATGATAAAAATCTTTTACATTCAATAAAATCTATAATATGTAGACTATAAATTGTAAAAAGTTATTTTTTATTATATTTGGAATAATTATCGTTAAAACTTTGACCGACTCTTTTTTCATTTTAAAATTTTTGATTGATGTGTCCTACAATAAAATCATACTGTAAATATGTTTTTAAAAATTTATCTAAGTTCAAAAAGCACTGAACTACAGTTCATTGTTTCAAGTGCGAAAATTCCGGAAAAGCAGGAAGAAAGCTGAATGAACAAACATAAAAAGTAAAGATTCCATTAAAAGATTAATTATCGAAACGAAAAAATATTTATCGATAATCGATTAAATAATGGGGAGAAAGTTATGTAATAAGGAATACAAAAATGAAAACCTACCTAAGAAATATAATGTAATTTATTAAATAACAATACAATATTTATACTTTTCCAGATGATATATATTTATCTTACAATAGTTAATCAAAATAAAATATAAAAGTATCGCGAGATAAATGGAACATGCGATTTGACAGATAAGAAGTACTGTACGTATGTCACTAAAATCCTATTAACTAAAAATACGTAGGAATAAAAAAAAAGGGTTTTTCCAGTTCTGGAAAATCCAATCGCCCATTTACCTAACATATTCATTATTTTGAGTAATTACTGTAAACATCTGTAATAAAATATGTAATCAGTCTGAAAATCCGAAGTTGGATTATTTGATTCCAATTCTGGTTCATACGACTTCCATTAAGACATGGGTTCTTAACCTTTTTTGTTCCATACCCCTTTGCTTCTTAGGTGAAGGCCATGGAATCTCTTTGGCTATTAGATGAAGGCTACGGACCCCTTCTCAGAATAATAATTTTAAATGCACAAAATAAAATTACAAGGAAATCAGTTTAAAATATAATTAAAATATAATTAATAAAATAAAAATTCTTAGCACATAGAATAATAATAAAATACATTTAATATATAGAAAACTTTTAGTTACACTAATTTTATTTATAAAAAACATATCAATATGCAGACTATTGTATAGAATAATAATAAAATACATTTAATATATAAAAAACTTTTAGTTACACTAATTTTATTTATAAAAAACATATCAATATGCAGACTATTGTCAATCACAGATACAACCAATACTGCTGTAATTTATTGCACATATTTATAACAGAAGGAAATGCTAGATTTAATTAGCGGTCAGTGAAAATAAAGATATGAGTTGATTTTTTCTCATCCAAGCTCACAGATCATCTGAAATCTTTCTTTAAGGGAAATCCAAAAATTTGAACAGTAGTTATTTTTAAGTAGACGAAGTTGTAGAGATAAAATACTAATATATATATACAGTATAACATCGATGTCATCTTTAACGACATAACATGGAATTTCATTAAAATTATTAATTAGTTCAAAAGTTATTAGTGTGAAGACAAACGGCAACATACTGACCTTAGCAGTCTCGCTTTTCTTCGGAACATTATTTTTGGGGATAATGACTTTCAATGAGGAAATAATGTGGTGAGCAGTAATTTCTTGAAATAATAATGAAAAAAATACCAAGAAAACAGATTGTTTGATATGATTTATAAGCGGTTGCTTAGTTGAGGTTAATACTTCATCATCATTAACCAAGTAACCGCTCATAAATTACAGCAAGAAAAATCATTATTTTAGTACTTGGCATATACAGTACATATTAAGCGGCATAGCAATGACATTTTGTAGAAAATGTTATTTATTTTTTATTCTTTCAATCCCAGAATGGAATAAATTGTGTCCAGCTATCTAACTATTATCCGATTTGAATGAAATTCATCTAAATTAGGCCATGTCTCTTGTACAAGCGACGCGACGCTGTACGATGCGATACTACAAACGCGACGCTTCGCTGTGCTACCTATAATGAAATATCGTCCCACTATTTATCCACTAAATGTCGATTTTAGTAACTTTTATCTCTCCTGCTCCATAACACAGATTTTTTTCTGAATTTTGCTTATTAAAATCTCTGAATCGAACTCGGTAGCCAGGATAATTTGTCTTTGTCGCTTCAGAGAACAAATTTGTATTTCAATTACAGAGAGCGGCAGTAGACCATGCTACGCTGCTCTACGTTACACGTTTGGACGCGTCATCGATATATACTGTATATATATCGATGGAATCATCGAGGTTTTTTTATCTTTTTATGCTCCTTTCCAATCAGGGAGATTACTAAGGGGCGGAACCAATTCCAACCACAAACTGACCCACTGTGGAAGAAGGCCGGATGGTGAAGGACGGGAATGACCGGGCGGGCCCAGCACCCCGAAAAACTTTTCAGAAAATACCAGACTCGGGACGCGAACCCGGGTCCTCTTGCGTGGCACGCCAACAGCGTTATCACTCGGCCATCCAGACGCCGACGCGTCGAGGTTGTTTATTATTTTCTGTCGCATCAAACAGCGTCGCGTCGCTTGCATGTGAGACACAACCTTATTGAAAATGATCGCTATATAATTAAAATCGATGACGTAATAACAGAAAAGATATTTACTGGGGTGAAACAATATTATAAATACTAGTAACTGGGGTGAAACAATATTATAAATACTAGTAAATTATCCAGCAAATTTCGGAAATACTGTAGCGGATTTAAATTAAAACCTAAATTTGGTTTTTTAAGTAAAATATAATAAGGTTCAAAACATTGTGAGGAAGTTAGCTCTGACCTGTCCTATTTTATTTTATTATGCACTGTTTATTTATCGTTATTTTCTTATTAGCTAACGTATTATATTTTAGTTTACGAGTTGACTTATTTCCATTTCTCCATCGTAATTAGCAATCACGTGTTACGGAATCGGAAACCGTCCTCCGGAAGAGCTGTCCAGGTAATGACGTCATCAGTCTAATTTTACCACTGATCCGATATGTGAATTTAAGAATGATCGGTATCGATGTTTTGTTCGGTATATAATTAAATTGTAAAGAGGATGACATGAATGAATAACTCCTGTAAGCTAATAAATTTAAACTTGTTACGTATAATTATGTAAATGAAGCTACACGGGACTGTACGTCACTCGGATATAAAAGACTACGAAACCGACGACTCGGAAGGTGTTGTATCAAGGTAAGGTTGGCTAAGTGACATTTGAGTTTCTTGTAAAGATCGATTGTTTGAAGTTTGTATCGGTGGTGGAGGTAGTAGTATTTAAGGTTCTTTCTTTGTGAATAATTGATTGTTGATATTTGAATTGGATTAAACAAGTTTTGTTGGTTAATTACTGTTGCTTTATTAAAGTTTCAATAAAGCATTTATTAACACTTTGTAAGTTTGCTTTATTATAGTTCCAATAAAGCATTTATTAACACTTTTTTAAGTGTTTCGAGTCTAATGAATTTATATTTTTTATTTATTTAACTTGTTTTGAGAATTTCTTCAATTTATTAGCGTAAGTTTCTAACATCGTTGTTTGTTCTAGTTCTAACACTTAATCGGTACTTTTAGTTGTAAGTTTCCGGTTTTCTTTTGCCGGTTAAACGTTAATTGTTGTTATTGTTTTGAAGTTAATTATTTTTAAGTTAGAATTTAGTTAAGACCTGAGCTCAGGCCGAACTCTGGAATTTGCAGAGTCGTTAACCGTTAGTATTAGTTATATTTAATATTGTTGATATTTGTTAAAATTAGCGACTTTACAACATATGAATGTAATTTTTAATAATAATAATAATAATTATTACATTTTATAAAATTTTATATTGTATATGTTTTCGATTGTTTGCTTGTGTTGAGTAATCTCACAAACAGTAAAAACTACACTTGATATAATTATTTCTGATATTCCACATTAAATAATTAGACTATTCAATAATTTTTAGAATAAGCATTTAATAAATATGGAATAACCCAGCTACCGACGAAAATTTACAAGTTAGCCGATAGATGGCCCAATATACATCGTCGCGTCGGATGACGTCATCGTGGCATAACAATGGATGGCTTCACAAAAATTATCAATGTTTAACGTTATGGTGATCCATCACGAAATCTGTTTCTTTCTGAGTTTTACTTCCTTTTCTATTTTTGTCAGATACCTAGCGGTGGGCTATTCGAGTGTCCATAACGATTCTCCATCGTGACATCATCAATAATAAAAATGCTGTTGCCGGCTTTGATCACAATTACTTAATATTGTATTGCTGAAAGAAAATTAAAACTGATCCAGATACTGATGGTGTTTCTCTTCCGGATAATTTCTGCATAGTTATTATTAAGTCAATGCAAAATTTATCAAATAAAGTAGTTCCAAACATACAGCATCGTTACAGAGATTATAAATGGTTAATGAATGTCACATACTTGCTCCAAAAAATGAAATCAAATTGCAGATCTAACAATTGTTACAAGAACAGCTGAAAATGTTCTCGAAACAAATGAAACTGTTGTTTAACCAACAAAATTTTTGAATTATTAATTCAAAGTTAGGATGGAACTTATGTATAGCTTGATCTTAAAAGTTGATTCTCCTATCATCCTTCTGAGAAATCTCCATCCTCCATAATTATGTAATGAAATTTTAATGTAAAAAGAATATATTTATTGAAACTTTTTCCTGTAATTTGTTATAAAGGGGAAACTTTAGAAAAAATTTTCTAAATTCGGTAGATATCTCTACGATTTAGAGAAAAATGAGCTGGCACCTCAGATAAAATTTTAGAAAAGCTGTTTGGAGCACCGGGTGTTCAAAATAACACTAGTTGCATTCCGCCGCCATTTTACATCCTCTGCCGATCGATAATCACAGATAACTTTGTGAAAAGTAAACCGTTTCTTTTCTAATTTTAAAATTACCAAATTAGAAAAAGAAAGATAGTATTATGGTTTACTTTTCACAAAATTAACCGTGATTTATCGATCGACAGAGGATGTAAAATGGTGGCGGAATGCACTGCAGTTAAGAAACAAAAAGCAGCACCTTGTGTTTTTCTTATATTTAGCAAACTGATAATTTATAAATATATTCTAAAAATAATTTCAAATATTTTTTAAACATGAAATTCATTTTAGAAGGAAATCATTATTTATATTATGTTTCCACTATATTCTATTATAATATTATGAATATAATATAATTTCTCTGCTTCTCTGTTTTAAACATATATGATGTCATGTGTAAATAATGCTACGATTGGTTGTAGTTAGGCAGAAACATCGAGCAGAATGAAAAACTTGAGCTGTGCTAATGTCAATTTTCTGTCCTGTTTCTGCTTCGATACGCATAAATTTCTGTTTTTGCCGCTTTTTCTGCAATTCTGCGCAGAAAAGTCTCGGTGTGTTCCAGGCTATACAGTTATGTGGCGACTGATTGGCGCCACATAACTTGACAGCTACGCGGCGCGATGATTTGAGCTCGGTACGTCCATTGATACGTCGTACTACTGATAGATGCGAAAACTCGCGGCAGCTAATCTCGGATCCTATCATGACCCGGGCTATAGTAACCATAGCCCGGGTCATGACAGGATCCGAGATTATGGGTTGTTCAACAGCAAAATCTCAAATTTGAGAGATAAGAAAAAAGTTTATTTTTTGATGTATTTGGGCACACCAATGGCTAACTAGTTTTAAAAGATTTCAAAAAGAACGCAATCTAGCATTAGGTTAGATCGTTTTGAACTGGCAACAATGCGTGGTGGCTATTGATTTTTCATATTCTCTAATATCTAATAAAGAACACGAATTTTATAAAAACATTTAAAAAATGCTTGTTTTCTTGTAGTTTATCAGCTAAGATTTACACCTGAGTCAAAGGCTATCCTTTAATATTTGATTTCCGAAAATGAATTAACGTAGTAGCAGTTTTATAAACTGGATTTCTTGAAGTTATATGCATAAAATTTTAGAATATCATATGTTATTCCCATTCTATATAGTTCTAAGAATAACACAAAAAATGGTTGCTTCTGACATAAAGCAACCATCTTTTCTGTTTTTCTTAAAACTATGCAACTATGCACAAAATAATACTACTGTACTAAAATGAACTTAGTGCTGTTTTGATCTTTTCCATTGGACGTGTCTTTTTTTTCGATTTCTGCCCTCATTCTCAACTACTAATGAAACAAATTCACAGATAAATATAATACAAATTTTTATATTATACGGTTAAAGCCTGTAATAATTCCTATATTTTTGCTTACAGCCACTATCTTTATTCACTTTTGCATCAAACCGATAACTATCGCGCTAAAATATCCTCCTTCAATAATGCGCAATATTCCAACCTCGAATAAATACATTTTAAGTTCAACTCCAAAGCACAAATTTTTCTTGCAGTTTTAAATATGGCCAATTTTTCGGAAATCGGTCTCTGGCACTCTGGTGACATTTCTGTACTTCAGGTCAGAAAAAAATTCGTTTTAACCTAAAAAATGTGATTGCGCTTCTATATTCGTACCTCCAAACTATCAGTTTTTCCGTCAAAAGTAGCAGTCAGCTGTATATCTACCTCTTTCATCCAGTCGCTACGTTCCGCGATAAACATCCGCCGGAAATTTCTGTATATTCGCACTTCTTACTAATTGTTTGGAATAGTTAGCTATTCCAAACAACTATTTTTGTTGTGACCACATGGATAGGTTTATAAATTTGGCATAAGAAAGTTGCAGTCATTAGAAAATATCGACTATAGTCATCTGTTTTGATTTATTAAAATATTTTTCAAACAGAAAACGACTTATAGCATACAATGGTAGAAAACCATCGAAAATCATCACTTTCACATTAGAAAACTGATAAATGATGTCGAGACAATGAGATCGCATTTCTAATCACCCGACACCATTACTGTCCGTCCAGCTTAGCCGCGACCATCGACGCAAGTACGCGTGCGCTAACTGAACGAGTCTAGTGACAAAATAGGGATGACAGCTTCGTACATGGATGTTTTCAAACCCGAGATAACTGAAGTTGAATGGAAGTTTATTGTAATGTCGAATGCTAAATGATTAGTTTCGACGTTGGAAATAGCATATTTAACGGAACTTAATATAAATCGAAACCGAAACCATTCTCACTCTCCCTTTCGCGTTTGGCCTCATCCACCTTAGCTAGGCGCGGCTTTCGTAGACGGACAGTAACATTTTATTTTATTTTTTTGTACTTGATAGCGTACTTTCGAAACCTCTACTTTTTAATAAATAAGTTAAAAGCAAGTTTCCCATTTTTAATTCTTCCCAGTTTCAGTGGGAAAAAAATGCAGTATACAGTAAACTCCCGTATAATGCGCTCTCCTATAACACGAATTCGTATAACGGGACGGAAAAATTGCGACTAATACGCATACAACGCTATAAAAAGTCCCGTATAACATGTAGAATAAATTTTTTAACGTTATTTAACCGTTGCTTATAATATCCGTTGATTGCATTATAATAAAGACCAAATGATGTTTATTTTGTTTCCATAACAACTTTAACGACTTTTCCGTCGGGTTATACGAATCCGCGTTTTCGGAATCCGTATAATACGTGGTCTACTTGTATATAATATTTTTTTAAAATTTAATTACTCAAAAACGTCCTTGCATTAGCAATATACGATAAGTGCCGGATAACTTTAGATCGTTGATGCTGGAACTCGGAAATAAGCTAAAATTTTTGCATATATTGACTTGGTTGTTCGAACTAATCCTTAAATATTTTAATTACTGTATATTAACAATTTCACTATTTTTTTTATCTATATACAGTATACAAAAAAAGTGAATATCTAACAATATAAACTATATCTCGAGGATGTTATTAATTAATGATCAGATTTTCTGAACTTTAACCCGGGTAGCTCTAGATATTGGGAAGGTTAGGATTGGACAAAATCCAAAAAAGTTTTTTAGAAAAAATGAAAATTATTTTTTGAAAAATAATGAAAAAGTAAATTATTAAAAAATTTACAAAATAAGCAGGAAGAGATAAAGAAACAAACAATATATTTTACTATTACTTTTATTATCTCTACTTAAACTATATCTCGAGGATGTTATTAATTAATGATCAGATTTTCTGAACTTTAACCCGGGTAGCTCTAGATATTGGGAAGGTTAGGATTGGACAAAATCCAAAAAAGTTTTTTAGAAAAAATGAAAATTATTTTTTGAAAAATAATGAAAAAGTAAATTATTAAAAAATTTACAAAAAAAAGCAGGAAGAGATAAAAAAACAAACAATATATTTTACTATTACTTTTATTATCTCTACTTCGAATTGATTCATCCACATTGCATACATTAAAGTGATCATATTCTATGTATAGTAAAAATTGGGAAGGAGAATTCTTCACAAACTAATTTTTTAAAATTAAATCTAGTTATCTTTTTTAATATGAACTATTTACTTATAAATAAAAAACGGGGCAATCCAGGACATATTATTCAAAACCGGGACAAATCCGGGGCATTTTTTCAAGCCGGGCAAAGACTCAAATACCGGGACTGTCCCGGCTAATCCGAGACGTCTGATCACTTAAATTAACTTTTTGGATTAATCAGAATTTCAATAATCTTATCAAGAAAATTATTTTTTGTTAAGGTTAGCACCATCTCCGAATTAATTTAACTTTAGTTCAGAGATGGCGTTAACTTTAGAAATAATTATTTATGCTCATTAAATTCTCATATAATTCAAGGATTTAGTAAGGTTAATGTTTAATTAAATGTTTGTCTTTGTTGTCTGGTTACATTCCCACATTCCCTGTTCTATCGGGACCAAATTTGGATTATTATTATAAGATTCAGGATAAGAATTCTGAGATGAATCAAGCGATCTTAAAAATATGGCCTCGTTGGATATGTGAGTCCATCGTTCATAGGATTATACATTGATCTCAAATATCAGGCCATCCACACATAATGTGATAATGTCACAGAATAGCATCAATTTCTGATGTCACTATGACTTAAAAATAATGATGTCGCAAATTTATACCAATATGGAGATGTCATTCTCCATATATGTATAAGAAGAAACTATGTGCCCGGATAATGCTGGACAAATTGCCTAATTTCAAATATTTATTAAAATGAGAATTTCTGAATTTATGAGTAACCTGATCTTGTGAGAATTTTTTAATAAATAAAAAAATTTAAATAACATTGCATTCTTTAACTTGAAAATATGTGCTTCAGATCTTTTATTTATAATTAAACAATAACACAATTAAAAATCTTTTACATTAATGTAAACGTAATGTAGACATATAGACTATAAATTGTAAAAATTTATGATATTGACATAAAAAATAACAACAGTATACTTAGAATGACTATCGATTAAAAATTCGACCTACTCTTTTTCATTTAAAAATTTTTAATTGAAGTGGCCTATAATATAATAAAATCATACACAAAGTATGTTTTAAAAACTTATCTAAGATCAAAAAGCACTGAACTACAGTTCATTGTTTCAAGTGCAAAAATTCCGGAAAAGCAGGAAGAAAGCTCAAGGAACAAACATAAAAAGCAAAAATTCGATTAAAAGATTAATTATCGAAACGAAAAAATATTTATCGATAATCGATTAAATAATGAAGAGAAAGTTACGTAATAAGGAATACAAAAAAATGTAAACCTAGCTAAGAAATATAAAATGTAATTTAATAAATAAGAATACAATATTTGTACTTTTCAGACAACATTTATTTATCTTACAATAGTTAATCGAAATAAAATATAAAAATATCGCCAGATAAATGGAACATATGATTTGACAGATAAGATATACTGTAGTGGAGTACATATGTCATTAAACATCTATTAACTAAAAATATGCAAGAATAAAAAAAGATTTTTCCAGTTCTGGAAAACCAATCGCCCATTTATCTAACATATTCACTATTTTGAATAATTAAACATTGCAATAAAATACGTAATCAGTCCGAAAACCCAAAGTTGGATTATTTGATTCCAATTCCGGTTCATACCACTTCCATTAAGGCAGGGGTTCTTAACCTTTTTTTGTTCCATGGACCTCTTTGCCTCTTAGGTGACCCTTTCTCAGAATAATAATTTTAAATGCACAAAATAAAATTACAATGAAAATAAGTTATACTAAAATACAGTTAACAAAATAAAAAACATGATACAGTAATATATGTTCTTCTTTCTTGACATTGAATAATAATAAAATGCATTTAATATATAGGGAATTTCAAGCAGACTGTTGTTGATCATAGATACAACTAATACCACTGTAATTTATTGCATACATTTATAAGAGAATAAAATGCTAGATTTAATTAGCGGTCAGTGAAAATAAAGATAACGAGTTAATTTTTTCTTATCCAAGATTAAGATCCCCTGAAATCTTTCCACGGATCCCTGCTTAAGAACCTCTGCATTTAGAGAAATCCAAAAATTTGAACAGTAGTTATTTTTAAATAGACGAAGCTGTAGAGATAAAAAATATATACAGTATAGCATCGATGTCATCTTTAACTACATATCATGGAATGTCATTAAAATTTATTAATTAGTTCAAAAGTTATTAGCAACATAAACATAATACATTATTTTTGGGATAACGATTTTCTTTAAGGAAATAATGTGGTGAGCAGTAATTTCTAGAAATAATAATGAAAAAAATACCAAGAAAACAGATGCTTGATAAGATTTTTAAGCGGTTGCTTAGTTGAAGTTAATATTTCTTCATCATCGGCCAAGTAGTCGTTTATAAATTGCAGCAAATAAAGCATTATTTTAGTACTTGGCTTTCTTTTATATTTATTATTAAGATGCATAGCAATGATATTTTATAAAAAATGTTATTTAACTTTTATTTCTTCAATCTCAGAATGGAATAAATTAGATGTGTCCAATTATTTATTATCACCCCATCGCTATGCTAGGCTACGAGAAACAGCTTGTCCTACGAAAAGCGCTTCTGTAATGTCTTTGATGAAATATCATTCCACTATTTATCCACTAAATGCCGATGACGGTAATTTTTAATCTCTTCTGTTCCATAAACATAGATTTTTTTTCTGAATTTCGCTTATTATAATGTCTTTGATGAAATATCATTCCACTATTTATTCACTAAATGCCGATGATGGTAATTTTTAATCTCTTCTGTTCCATAAACATAGATTTTTTTTCTGAATTTCGCTTATTAGAACCTCTGAATCGAACTCGGTATCCATGATAATTTGTCTTTGTCACTTCAGAAAACAAATTAGCTTGGAATTAGGACGATATTTTGCGAGCGCGTTAATGGCAAGTTTGAATTGCGCCGCGGATTTGAGAAGTGACAAAGACAGAGCGACAGCAGCCATACTACGCGACGCTACGATAAACATGTGGACGCGTCCAGGTTATATCTATTGTTTTCTGTCGTTCGTAGTATCGCGACATACGGCGTCGCGTCGCTTGCATGTGGGTGATTTGAGAAGTGACAAAGACAGAGCGACAGCAGCCATACTTCGCGACGCTACGATAAACATGTGGACGCGTCCAGGTTATGTCTATTGTTTTCTGTCGTTCGTAGTATCGCGACATACGGCGTCGCGTCGCTTGCATGTGGGACACGACCTTATTGGAGGTAATTAGAATTCGATGTAGATAGCGATATATAATTAATATCGCTGACGTAATAAAAGAAAAGATATTTACTAGGGTGAACAATATTATAAATCCTAGTAAATCATCCAGCAAATTCCGGAAATAGTGGATTTAAATTAAAACTTAATTTTCGATTTTTAAGTAAAATGCTGCATTCAGGTTTGATTAATACAGCAATGTTCAAAACGTATGAATGTAATTTATAGTTATAATAAATAAATAATAATAATTGCATTTTATAAAATTTCATACCGTATATGTTTTCGATTGTTTGCTTGTGTCGAGTAATCTCACGAACAGTAAAAGCTATTTCTAATATTCCACATTAAATAATCAGACTATTCAATAATTTTTAGAATAAACATTTAATAAAATATGGAATAATCCAGCTAACGATGAAAATTTACAAGTTATCCAATAGATGGCGCAATATACATCGTGGCGTCGGTATGACGTCATCGTGACATAACAATGGATAACTTCACAAAAATTATCCATGTATAACGCTATGGTGATGCAATTCATCACGAAATCTGTTTCTTTCTGAGTTTTGCTTTCTTTTTTATTTTTGTCAGATACTGAGCTATTCGAATGTCCATCATGACGTCATCAATAATAAAGATGCTGTTGTTGGCTTTGCATAACAATTACTTAATATTATATCGCTGAAAGAAAATTAAAACTGATTCTGATACTGATGGTTTTTCTCTTTCGGATAATTTATGCATAGTATTATTACGTCAAATAAAATAGTTCCAAACATACAACATCATTACAGAAACATACTCGCTCCAAATGCCATTGCAATGTGGCATACTTGCTCCAAAAAATGAAATCAAATTTCAGATCTAGCAGTTGTTAGAAGAACAGCTGAATATGTTCTCTCAAACAAATGAAACTGTTGTTTATTCAACAAAATTTTTGAATTTTCAATTCGAATTAGGATCGAGTTGGCTCCTAAAAGTTGATTCTCTTATCATTCTTCTGAGGAATCCTCATCCTCCATAATTATGCAATGAAATTTTAATATAAAAAAGAATATATTTATGAAATTTTTTCTATAATTTGTTATGAAGGGGAAACTTTAGAAAAAATTTTCTAAATTCGATAGACATCTCTAATATCGATTTAGAGAGGGGAGAATCTCAAATACTTGAGAACCGCAATCAGTTTCTCTTACGGTCAATGAGAGCCACATCAGTTTTTCGGTTAATCTTAACAACGGTTTCAAAATTATTTATTATATATTTTACATGCATTTATTTCACTTATATGCATACTACCAAGGCTGACTCCTAGCGTTTTTGCTATCGTAGGCAAACTCAAAAAATGCCGTTCCTAGCACACTTGCCAGACTCACGACGATAGATAACTGATTCTCATGACGCTAGTGTTGCCGAATACAGTATTGTTATGTATTATTTATCAACGATGATATTTACTTATAATTTTCTAAAGGCTATGTATTATTTATCAATGATGATATTTACTTATAATTTTACTAAAGATATATTATTTATCAACGATGATATTTACTTATAATTTTACTAATTGTTATGCATTATTTATCAACGATGATATTTATTTATAATTTTACTAAAGAATGGAGTGATGATATTTACTTATAATTTTACTAAAGAATGGATGTTTATATTAGTGTGTCGACGATGTGTTTGTAATAGGACGCGAAGAAACGACCGCTCCATTGGTGTCAGTCTGCAGCAAGGTTTAATCCGTAAAATTACCGGTACAATAATAATATGTTAAAATTTTTATATAAGGATATTTTTAAGAAAACACATAACAAGTATTAGTGCACGTAATGTTGCCAGACTTTCGAAAAATCCCTAAAATATATCAAAAATTGAAAAGGAATTTTCAATTTTTGATATATTTTAGAGATTTTTTTTCATAAATTTCGATATTTTAGGGATTTTTCGCATATATTATAAGGTTAACGATATCCTCCAATAATACCCGTTCCATTGTGTCACTCTATATTGTCTTGTAGCAAGGTTTAATCCGTAAAATTACCGGTACAATAATATGTTAAAATTTTTATATAAGGATATTTTTAAGAAAACACATAACAAGTATTAGTGCACGTAATGTTGCCAGACTTTCGAAAAATCCCTAAAATATCGAAATATATTTTAGGGATTTTTCGCATATATTTCGATATTTTAGGGATTTTTCGCATATATTATAAGGTTAACGATATCCTCCAATAATGCGCAATATTCGAACCTCGAATAAATAAATTTTAACTCCAATTCCGACGCCCAAATTTTCTTTACAGTTTTTAAATATGGCCATTTTTTGGAAATCGGTCTCTATACTTCAGGTAAGAGAAAAACTCGTTTTTATCCAAAAAATGTGCTAGCGCTTCTATATTCGTACCTCGATGCTATCAGTTTTTTCGTCAAAAGTTGCAGTAGACTTTATACCTTCCTCTTCTATTCAATCGCGATAAACATCCGCCAGAAATACCTGTATATTCGTACCTCTTACTACTTGTGTCAGCTCTTCCAAACACCATACTATCAGTTTTTTCGTCAAAAGTTGCAGTAGACTTTATACCTGCCTCTTCTATCCAATCGCGATAAAAATCCGCCAGAAATACCTGTATATTCGTACCTCTTACTACTTGTGTCAGCTCTTCCAAACAACTGGTTTTATAGTGATTACGCGATTAATCAATATAATTATTCATAAATTTCGGCATAAGAAGATTGCAATCATTAAAAAAATCGATTGTACTCAAATTCTCTGTTTTTGATTTATTAAAATTTTTTTCAGTCAAACCGAAAAGGAGTGTGTATCATACAACGGTGGAAAACCAATCGAGAATCGTAACTTTTCCATTAGTAAACAGATAAATGATGTCGAAACAATAAGATCGCATTTCCAATCACCCGACGCCATTAGCATTAATAAATTATTAATTATTCTTTTTTTGTACTCGATAGCTTACTTTCGAAACCGCTACTTTTTAATCAAGTTACACGCAAGTTTCTCATTTTAAATTTCTCCCAGTTTCAATGGAAAAGAAATGCAGTATACAGTAATCTCCCGTATAACACGCTCTCCTATAATTCGTATAACGCGGCAAAAAATTGCTACTATACTCATACAAAACTATAAACAATCCCGTATAACGCGTAGGATAAATTTTTTAACATTACTTACCACTCCTATAATTCGTATAACGCGGCAAAAAATTGCGAAACATACAAAACTATAAACAATCCCGTATAACGCGTAGGATAAATTTTTTAACATTACTTACCGTTACTTATCCTTCGATATTAATTAAAATCAAACGATGTTTGTTTCGTTTCCATAACAACTTTAATAAATTTATCGTCGGTTTATACGAATCCGCCTTTTCGGAATCCGCATTATAGGGGTTCTACTCATGTATAATATTTTTTAAAATTTAGTTACTCGTGTTTTTGTTTTTTCCTTTATTATAAGAAACCTTCTTTAAAACAAGTTAATTAACACCGTTCGCACAATAAAATTATATTCGTAACTAACGCGCCTCTCATTAACAATATGCGAACAGTGCTGGAACTACACCTGTCAGAGACAAGCTTAAATTTGCATAAAATTGTCTGATAATGCATTCCTCGTTTAACGCGGAACGTATCCCCCACGTGGTAGGGGAGTCCAGTGTATTATGTAAACGAAAAATTATTTATAAATGAAACTGTGTTTGATAATATTGACAAAATTTTATACGAAAGAACGGGATAGCGTATGATTCTGATGTTTTTATAATTATTTTCAAATACTTTATTAAATAAAGAATAATGATTTATGACATTAAGAACTAAAATAGTATAACAATTGTATTTTCCCAAAATTTGATCATTTTTATTTATTTATTTTTTGCAGAATATTGTTAATTAAATGAAGTTAAATCAATCTATTTTCCTCGTTGGAGTCAATACTTGCTAATTCGAAACAGTAGATGCTGACAATAGCTTATTAAATCTATGTTTGCTAGTAAATCGAGTTGGTGGAAAATGATCAAAGTCCGATCATTATTACAGAAGTTATAAAATAAAAAGTATCGATAGGAGAAAAACTGGTGAGGAAATATTGGAAAGCGAACTGACCCCATCAATCTCCCGCTTTCCTTAAGGGAAAGTAAAAAAAAAGGATTATACAGTAAGTAATAACAATAAAAATTTAGGAAGTAAAATAAACAATAGAAAGGCTCGGATAATTAATTTTTTTTTAATTTCTTACTTTTGTTTTCGTTCTAAAAATAGTATAACCTTTTAAATGGATTGGTTGTGTATAATATTCCATAAACGTTTTAAAAAAATATGGCAGGAATATTTTTAAAAATGTTTAGCAATCGGCAACACTTATCTAGAAAAATGGGAGCGTGTATATTAATTTCACTATAGGCACCATCTGTTCGTTGTTATTTTTACTATTTATATTAATTTTCTACGAAATTATTATTGTCCGTCCACGAAAGCCGTGCCTAGCTAAGGTGGATGAGTCCAAACGCGAAAGGGAGAGTCGCAATCGGTATAATGACGGGTGGGAATGGTTTCGGTTTCAGTTTCGTTAAATATACTATTTCCAACGTCGTAACTAATCATTTAGCATTCGACATTACAATAAACTTCCATTCAACTTCAGTTATCTCGCGTTTGAAAACATCCACGTGCAAGCTGTCATCCCTATTTTGTCACTGGATCGTTCAGTTAGCGCACGCGTACTTGCGTCGATGGTCGCGGCTAAGCTGGATGGACAGTACTATAAAATCCTAATTGAATACAAAATACAACTTACAGTATGGACAATAAATGAATTTATCTCAGAGATCGAATTGGATCTTTATTGATCAAATTGCTATCGGTTAACGAAGAGTTTATTACGCAATTGGTGTTAGATAAAAAATGATATTCAAATAAACAATGTTCTTAGCGTGTTTTGCATTTTATCGTAAAGATGTCGATTCCAATTTTACATCTGTTAGATGACATGATCAAGAATGTGGTCACCGTGATCTCGCCCTTTTGTTACCTGATAAAGACGAAAAAAGGCTTAAATTCGTAGGAGACACGAAAATCCGCTCCACCCACACTAAGTTTATATTTAATGGCACCGTGATCTCGCCCTTTTGTTTTCTGATAATGACGAAAAATGGCTTAAATTCGTAGGAGACACGAAAATCCGCTCCACCCACACTAAGTTTATATTTAATGAATTATGTACGAAACGAAAATTCAAAGTTTGTTAAATCAGATTAAAGATCGATAATCATCTATATTTAACGTATAGTTAAATTAGAAATATAATTTATAAACAAAGCCGTAATTATGAATTTATTTAAATATAAAGTTTGTTAAAACAGGTTAAAGATCGATAATCATCTATATTTTACCTATAGTTAAATTAGAAATATAATTTATAAACAAAGCCGTAATTATGAATTTATTTAAATAATTTACCAGTTTGATTCGTAAATTTTTTAATATTATTGACCTTCATCGTAACAATTAAATCATTCAATATTAAAAAAAAAATAATAAAAAAAATTAGTTATAACAAATTTTGGTGGGCATTTCACTCAGACTAATGCAACTAATCCAAATTTACTAGTAAATTTATCAATTAATAGTACCAAAGACTGAGTTTACTTTGTTATTACCAGTAGGTTATTAATAATTTTACATTTATTATAATCAAATTATATTTTTATAATAAATTTTATTTCTTAAATTATTCTTATACAGTATCTTTTTATCGTTTATATAAAAAATAACAGTGATGGAGAAATGACTTCATTAATGCAACTGAATCATAAATTTTTCAGAAACAGTTCATCTTATGAAAGGTCATCAGTTAGCCATTATATCTTACTCTTCCATATCACACATATTTTCACCTGTATTCTTAATTATTAACAATATTACTTGAAAATATTCTATATTTAAATTTTACTAATAATGTGGCCATATTAGTTCTCCAAAATTATATAAAAACCGTAAACTATAATTCTGTACTTCACTAATATGTTAATTTTTTAGTAGAAAGTTACGTTATGGGTAAGTACCAATTTTTATCAAACTGCGCATTTTGCATTTCTATTTTAGTTATTTACGTAACATTTTAATGCAAAAATCCTCATCAAATAATTATTTCGTAAATTTGGAGTTTATATATAGACTAGTAATGATTCTGTCGTCCAAATGCTCGAGATTGAAATCGTTTAAAAATATAAAAAAATAACTTGGGTTGAGGTGAACCGTTTCCCCAGTTTTATATTATCGAACGGCATGGTGCCAATAAAATGGGCATATATAAAATTGAAATTAAAAAAAATAAAAAATAACTTGGGTTGAGGTGAACCGTTTCCCCATCCGTGTTTCTTATTAAGTTTTATATTATCGAACGGCATGGTGCCAATAAAATGGGCATATATAAAATTGAAATTAAAATTAAAAGAAATAAGAATGTAATAATTTGCGTTTATCATCTAGTACTAGTTACGTGTTAATACTAGCATCTATCTAATCTAGTTAGATTATTGATAATTACTGCTAGTTATCGATTACTAGCACTAATGTCCGTTTGGTGTTCTGATCCTCAATTTTGAATTCTCTGTAAAACATAATATACATAGCTTACTGTACAGTTTCCTTATTTGCTCGGTATGCAATAAACATTGGAAACGATCTGGTTCTTACCATCTTAAATTTTCTACAACATAGAAAATTTTAGATGGTAGAAGCAGATCTTAAATTTTCTATGTTTGATCGTAGATCTTTAAGATCGTTAGACACATGATTAACCGTTAACTCCATGTCTCCCATCGCCGGGTACAAATGCTTTTAATACTGTATATACAGTACTGACGAACTTCAGGATGTAAGTCGTCTTACATGCCCCTGGCGGATTAACGAAGACAAATACAATACCAAAAGGAATATTTGGTTCAGAAATTTTTATTGGCGGATGGCGTCTTATGGGGGTTTGCCTATTCCATTAACATAGGGAAAATCCGTTCTGCCAAATTTCTTGGCGGTCAGCCAGGGTGGCGTCTTATCGGGGTTTGACTGTATTAAGCTTTGATTAGACTTAGAAAGATTGTTTGACGGTTTATAAAATTAAAGTTTCGAGACTCATTAAATGTTTAAAAAATTTTATTTAATTAGTGAATTCGACGTTAGGTTATGTACATATCGATATTATTAGTAGGGTAATTTTTATATACATTGAAAATTTTGCCGATGCTTTTTCGTAAAGTGGACAATTACCACCAACCTCCGTGTTCTTCCCAACCGTGTCCGTGATGATCGTGGTGGCTAAGGTGAATAGGATAATGGTGAGCGCTATGACTGTGATGATGCACTCTGATAAAAAAAAAATTATTATATTATTTACAGATATAAATTATTTTCCTACCACATATAAAAGAGAAACACAAGGTATTCTTACGGTATGGGAATGATCTTCGACTCCTGATGAAGCGGAATAGGAAAAGGAATGGGAAAGGGAATTGGTAAAATCATGCTTTTTTTACCCATCATCATCATCGCTAAAGGCATCATTTTTTTCATCATTTTATGGGCTTTAACTGTCGTTAGCAGAAATGCTGTGGCTACCAGGCAAAGTATAATGCATCTTCCGTTCATTTTGCTTAAACTAAAATTGTTAAGACAGAAATTTATTACATTCTATCCTGTTTGAACTTCACTTAAGGCATAAGCCCACCAACCATCTACTTCTACCAAGTTTAAACTACTGGCAATTTACATTAGAACTCTTAAAATAATAATTCTACAACTTACGGGTAGCTTTGGAAGTCCGACGAAAGAAAACTACTAGATGTGAACAGTTGCAATTCACTGGTAGCCAGTAAATATCTCGGTCCCTTTTTATATGATAATTTATAGGAAAACTCACTTTTTCTTTATTATTATCCTTAATAAATTAGAGGTCATATTTGTTGGTAACAATATCGATTCAAGTTTAATATCAGGAAAAGAAAGCTTTGATATTAATCGTTACGGTCAATGCGCGCTTACAAAAAAATGTTTATGTAGAAAAACTTTCATATATCACAAGTTTTCATTAAATCTTATCTAAAGAATAATAATCGCTCGGCGTGAACGACCGCCACCATAATAGGAAAGTCTAACTTGATAAATTATAATCGATAACGATCTTCAAATATTGTTTTTCCTATGCCGAATATCCGTAACGAACGGAGAAATTTCGATTTTAATTTCAGTTTTCCTGTATATGTGAAAGGCGTTTTCGTTGGGGGAATTTTCGCAAATAAAAAATTATATACAGTATATATATAAAAGTTATAGGTTGTGTCTAAGTTAGAGTTTATATTTAAGTTTGAACAAGCGCTGTTCTGCTGTTGTTTTACAGATTTCAGCCATCACAGTTTATCTTAACAGGAACCGTTTTGCATCACACGGGCGGATCTAACTTTCTGGGGGCCATGAGGTATTATTTTACACTTCTCTGTTCTATCGCTTTCTTAACAATTACATCCAACTCTGTTTTTGCACTGTTTTGATTTAACACAAATTATAAAAAATTTCATTCTCTTTTTACACGATTTGTTTTGATTCAACACTATTCACCCAAATTCCAAGAAAAATTTTTTTCGTATTACAGTTAATGCGGAATGTGCATCGCATTATTCACTTCCATGTTGTTGTTTTTGGTTCCGACTAGAAAAGAAATTTCTGGAGAATTCCCCTAATTATATCTATAACTTCAATAGGAAATTTATTTTGAGTTTTGTCGTTTAAAGTGAAAAGTACCTTTTTGATGTTTAATAGTATAAAAAATTTAATAAAAGTTAAAATAAATGCACGTATAAATTTATTAATTTTGCTGAAAAGTCAATATATGAAAATTTATAATTTTCAAATACGATCCGAATGAGAAACGAGCGGAAAAGTTTCAACGTGATCAGAAGCATCAGTACCACAGGAGACTAGTGCTGATTAATTTCTCCAATAGAGCAAGATGTTTGAGCGGAAAAGTTTCAACGTGATCTGAAGCATCAGTACCACAGGAGACTAGTGCTGATTAATTTCTCCAATAGAGCAAGATGTTTCTAGTGATAGCGGCCATATTGCTGTCTTATGCAAACGTATGCGTTTATTGACAGAAAGTGGCAACGAACAAAATCTTGTTATGTGTAACTCATATTATTTTGCCTAATTTTTGTGTTTATGAATTAGTAACATGTTATTTTTCTTTTCAAACGATAATTTACATTATACATAGTACATTTTTATATACATGTACAATCTTTATGAAATAAAAAATGCAAGCAGGTAAAAATGATAAAATTCTAACATGATTTTTCATATGGTTTATTGTATTATTTTTCTGAATTTTTATCTGGAATCATCTTTCGTTTTCCCATAGATATAGTATATTTTTTAAACGTATTCTTGGGGAACGTATCTATCGTGTAAAAACAGAACTGGGTGTACATACTTTGCATTAAGAGTTTCGGTTCGAGCCCTATTAGCCGTTGTATGATATCACAGCACTTACGTATACATTACGTTTCAAACTAAGATGATTAATGGATTTAAAACGACTTATCTCAATAAAAATAATGCTATAATCATGTTTATAAAATTTAAGAATGACTGATGTTCGTAGATTAAAAAAAGTTATGCCGATGTTATCAGATCATATGCTAATATCATCTAGGCTAAGGCCTAGACTCCACAAGCATAATTTTAGTACTGAAACTGAAATCTGAAACAGAAAAGGTAAAAATTTTACTGCTTTTTTTTATCTGGAATCATCTTTCGTTTTCCCGTAGATATAGTATATTTTTTAAACCTATTCTTGGGGAACGTATCTATCGTGTAAAAACAGAACTGGGTGTACATACTTTGCATTACATTGACATTTTTGCAGGGGGCCTCTCAGTTTTCAGCTACGCCACTGGCTCATAAGGAAGGCAAAGTCAGCCAATCAAGTTAGGTCATTGAACTCTGGTACAGATAAAAGTTCCAGAAATGAAAAACAACCAGATCCCTAACACAATAGTTTTATAATAATTTGTGATTTGCATATTGCTGATAACATATGTTTTAAACATTATTTATAACATTATCAGCATGCTTTAAATATCTCTTTATAACATTTTTCAGATTTCATATTTAAATATTAATAAAAATAATTAAAAAAATGATTTTTAATTTAATTTTTGTCCCTCAATATATAAAAAAAAAATTCCATGATGATTTGTGGAAAAAGTTTTACATATTTAAATAATTTTATTTTCACACAAAAAACAAAGCTCTAAACAGGATATTTGTTTTTGTGTGCATTTTTGTGAGTGTAACAGGATGACTTCAAAGTTCTTAATTTTATTTTTTAAATCAAATGAAGAATTCATTCTTCATTTGATTCCTTAATTTAATTTTCCTTAATTTCTATTCCTTAATTTAATTATAAACAAAATTGTTAAAATAAAAGTAGTAATAAAAATATATGAACTTACAGTGAGAGGAGTAATAACTAATCGAGATGAAGCTCCTAAATATTCATATCCATATGTGTATTCAGAATTAGACATTCTAATAATGCAAGAATCTAATTCTTTATCCCAATAATATCTCATTTGTTGAATCCATTCAAAATTATTAGCATCAATAACCTGCAATAATATATAAGAGAAATAATATTTTAGATTAAAAATAAAATTTAAGTTTAATAAATAGCAAGTTAATTAATCAATCATATGACACTCTACATTTCACACATTTTAGAATGTGATAATTATACCAAGTGAGAGGAAAAAAGTGTAGCTGAAATGATGATGATAGATAAAAATAAAATCAAACAAAATAGTGCAACTTTATGTCTTCCACTAAAAGTTTTGCCTTAGAGTTAGACATTCAATTTGAATGCTTAAATAAAAGTCAATAATTTATATTTTATTCCTGCTACTATTGAAAAAAACCTGAAAGATACCTGAACTTATGTACAGTAATAATAGGACACATTTTGGTCCAGTCTTGATATTCAAATTTTCCAAATTTGTGAAAGAATGGGAGTTCAAGTATATCATTACTAATCCTGGATATTCACAAATTAATGGCTTTATGAAAGCTGAAGTTAAATTATCAAATGCATTTTTAAGAAAAACAATGATGCTTTAAAGCACTAATGACTTATAGGGATATGCCATAATCTAATGGATTCATACCTTCTCTATTTCTAATAGGAAGATATATTCACATGGCACTTCCAATAAAAACAAGTTATTTGAATCTCAAGACTTTTGATTTAATAATTCTTCAAAAGAGGAAACTCCAACAGAAACTGAATTATGATGTCAGATAGCAAACAAAAAACAATATAAATGAAATGCATGACAGATAACAAAGTTTAAATTATCAATTTGCATCATTTTGGGAAAATTATGAAGCTCAATATCACATCAATATTATTCATCACTGAGACAGGCAATGGAGTAGAAGAAAGAAATTGATTTTATCCAATTCCTACAAAAGAAAGTCCTGAAGAAACTGATTATAGCTGGAAATGCTGATGAATATCACTTATGAAGCATGAAAATGGCCAGTGAAAAAGAACAATATACAAGAATTACCATACAGTATATTGGTCTAAAAATATACAACGAATGACAACAACATGAAGTGGAAGAGTGGTCAAATCTCCAAGAAAATTAAATTTATAACTTAAAAATTGAAGTGTATTGATAAATGATGTAAGATATGCCTCTCTGGTTGAATTATTATAAGCATAAATATCAAGTTAAAGGATATGGGAGAATCAAAGACAGATACTAGAGGTGAGAGTAAACATATAGGTAATACTATATTAAATAATAGAAGTGATATTTATGATTAATATTTGAACAGTAAATGTTCCTTATTTATTCACATTTAACCAAATTTTTATAAATCACTATGATTATCAGTGTCTTTGCAAGGGTAGGATGAATTTAAATCATAATTCCAAGAGATAAATTATTTTATTTTTAACAAATTCTAAAAAACAATTTTTTCCAAAAATCAGTAATTTACATTATTACACTTATTATTATACATAATTTGCTTGATTTTAACATAAAGCAATAAATAGTTTCTATTACAATTAATTCACTAAATTTTGCTAATAAATAGTTTCTTTTACAATTAATTCACTGCATTTGTTAAGATGCATTTCGACCCAATTGGTTCTCTTCAGTTATGTGCAGGAATTATAAAAACCACATTAATTAAAAACATGTTGTAAAAGAAATATTAAACGTTACCATTCATTTGGAAAAAGTGGGTACAATTTACATTTAACAATGTTTGAAATCTTCTAATTCCATTAAGTGAGCCTTCGAAAATTTAATTTGCCAAACTGCCCAATCCTCCTTTTTTAAGCGTGCACTGAACTTTATATTTATATTTGAAAGACCATAAATGACAATACACCTAAAGTTATTGATGTCCAAATTTCGGTTTTTCTTTAATTCTTTAATTTTTTAAACCACCTTAATAGCATTGACCAGCTATACTACTTATATTTAAAATTTTTATCTAAATTATTGTCTTTAGTCATTCTCATTCAATGCTTTTTGAAAAAAGCACTGAATGAGAATGACTAAAGACAATAATTTAGATAGTGAGTTATAAAAATTTGGTTAAATGTGAACAAATGAGGAACATTTACTGCTCAAATATTAAATATAGGTAATACATTTATTTTTATGAACAAATTATAAATAAAATAGCAAGTTGTCTTAAAATTCATTTTATCTGAAATTAAATTAAATTCTTAATTTATGCTTAATATATAATACATATTTTATATTTGAAGATTTGAAAAGTTTTAATTTATAAAAAAAATTTACACTTATTTAAAAAGTTTTCAAGAAACTAACCTTCTTTTTAACTAAGGCAGTTACTATATCTCTAGCATGAACATCAATAGAAATCAAAGCACATAATTTATTTCTCATTACATTTTCAAGGTTTTCTTTTACAAAGGAAGCAATCTGCCTTAAATTCTAAATAAATAAATAAATAAATTATATTATTCTATAAACTGTTATAAAACTATTAATTTAAAAATAAATAAATAATTAAATCAAGAAAAAAATATTCCAATATACATTTCTTAACATATTTATAATTATTTAAATTAAGTGCACTGTAAATAAATAATATCAGTAAAATTATAAATGAATATAATATTTTTCATCTATCTAATTTAAAAACAGTCAAGTTGACTTCTGCAATTTTAAAAACTGCAGAAGTAAACTTTGTCATAATCTTCATTTTACTAGGGATTTATGCAATTCAAATAATTCTAAACTAGTTACTAATTTCCCAAAATTAGTAAAAATTAAAGTTCAATTATTAAATAATAGATGGCGCCATCTTAACCTATAAATTTAAATTATTAATTATTAATCCAACAGATTGTGGCACCGTAGCGTAAATTTAAAAATTATTATTAATTTGGCAGTTAAAATTCAAAAATAAACCGCTGGGGGAAAGTTTGGCTAGTTTAGAATTATTTGAAAGTAAACTTTGTTTGAGTAGATTAAAATATTTCAATTGTTAAGCCATTATCAAGTCAAAAACAATCTATTATAAAAAAATTTCAAGTCAAATATGTTAGCACTTTATCCATCCATATTATGATATAAAAAAAGACAGACATACTTCTTGGGAAATCACAGTATAAATGTTTAGAATGTAAATTAACTAAATAGCATTAAAAAGGAAAAAAAAAAAACCATAATATACATAAAAAAAAAGAAAGAAAAAGTATACAGCTTATGTAACATTCATTTAATAATTATATCTTCCTCACTGCTGTTCAGTTAAAACATATTTAATATAATATCTTTATAATATAGATATGCAAGCAGAAATGACGACTATTTATGAACTGTATATAAATGAATATTAATGCAGATTAATGTATACGATTTACCTCAAAACAGTAATAAATACTTAATACTGAGAGACTTCAGACAGATATACTTGCTAGCAGACTACACCACACTTTTGTAATAAAGTAAGATCTTACTTTTGACCAAACTTGTTTCTTATATCTCTGTGAAGATATTTGATTTATGTATGAGATTTTTGTTAGTTAAACATAATTCCTTTGAATATTTGCTTTAACTTTATTTGGAATTGATTAAATAAAGTAATTACTTTTGCTTGAATAAAGTACTTGTGTGCAATTTTTTATTTAATTAATTTCAATTTAAGTAATTTAATTATTTATTTACTAAAAATGAACAATTTTTCTGGTCATTAGATCATAGACTGTGAATCATATTTTTTGATTACAATAAATAGGTAATCTAAGCTGGCACTTTAGCAAATCAAACAGCTTAATTTCCAGCCATTAAATTTAATTTGTTTAATGATTTGAAAAACTTTACAGATTCTATTAATCACTTTAATTTAAAATAATACTATGCTATTATTCTAAAAACAAAATAATAAGTTCCAAATTTATAATGTATTTTATTAATAAAATTATGCTTACATTAAAGCTATTATCTTCAATTTCTTGCATTTTTGTTACTGCTCGAACTTTTAATTTTAAGGCATTGGTAATGTCTTGACACCATTTGATTTGAGAAACTGTTAAAATGACCTATAAATTAAAAGATGTAAATAAAACTATATATTAAAACATCCAAATTAATATCATCTATATTTTAAAATTATAGAATTAAACAAACAAGTAAGAGCTAATCAAATTAAAAGCAAAAAGCTATTGGTTAAATTTTAGAATAATAAAAATTTAATAAATAAGTTATCACTAAAAGGCAAACTTTAAAACCCTCACATTTCAATTGGGGATAATACAAGACAAATTCTTAATAGAGCAAGAACATAAAATTTTTATTCACAAATATTTATACATCAGGATCCATATATGCATTTCAGATATTTTACATCTCATCATAAGTTTGATGATGTACAAATGCAATTTTTTTTAACAGTATGTAAATTAGATTACAAACAATTTTTCATTAAATCCTAAAAATTAAACAATTATTCTATTACTGACTTCAAAAAGATCTAGTGAATAAGATTTTGATTTGTTGTAACCATGTACAAAGAGATTTTGCCCAATCATAAATTTATAAAATATTTCAGACAGTAATTCTATGATAATTTGAAATTTTTTTTTATAATTAAAATAACTGTTATTTTTTTAAAATTATCATAGAACTATTGTTTGAGAAAATCTGTAAATTTATGACCAGGCAAAACCTCTCTGTACATGGTTAAAACAAATTGGATTATCATCTATGTTTCAATAGCCTTTTTTTTAAGGTCAGTAATAAAACAATTATAAAGAGCACTATGGTAGGAATACTATTCACACACACAAGTAACACAATTAAAATGCAACTTTTTAGAAGTACTTTCGATTTTTTATTAAAATCCGCCTCAGTTACACTTGAAATTTTTTTAAAAACTTACAAATTCCTTTTTGGAATACTAATGAGCAATCACCATAAAAACACAAAAATAAACAATTAAGTACATATGTACTAAACTAATTACATAATATCAACATTAATTATAAATGGGTACATAGTTTTTAAAAATATTACTAAATTAAGATTAATATAAGATGTTTAACATTTGAATAACAAAATAACAACAAAGTTATAAAATCTCAATGCAAGTATTTTACTAACATTAACCCATTCCCCTTAGTTCAGGCACCACTGCCATGCACAGCTCACTACCGATGGGTCGACACAATTAACTGGTTTAATGCTGGTTCTCTTCTTATCATAGATCTCCAAGGCTTCTTCCACATGACTTCTTTTTAGGTTATTTTCTCTCCTTATTATCTTAATTTTGTTCCAACAGATGTCTAAATCATTTATGAGTGCTTTTTGAGCTAGTACAGTATTCGATGTACCTGTTTCTATATCTCTCCTATGTTCCAATATCTGTTTACTTAATGATCTCTCAGTGTATCCTATATAAGTCCTTTGTTCACTTGTATCATTGTCAATGAATGGAATTCATACACTCCAAGTATAGCACACAGAGTCACTCTGTTCTTATCATTACAGATCATGTTAAATTTGTTTGGCAGTGTAAAGTGGAGAAATGTTATTAAAATGATTATTTTTAATTTTTATGATTTATAATTTATTTGTCATCTAATTTACTTTAAAATATTATTTTTATGCCAACATACTGATTAAGGATGTCAAATATTCAAAATGCCTATCTAGATTCTGATATATAAATGTCTGTGAATAAAAATGTTATTTTTCTGTTCTATTAAAAATCTGTCTTATCATGTCTCTGATTGAATTTTGAGGGTTTTAAACTTCATCTTTTAATGACAACTTATTTATTTAAAGAACCCCTCCCATGATCATCTGTAAAAATTTAATAATTTTATATAATCACAATTAATAAATACTGATTTTTCTTTTATTTTGAAAGTGAAATATCACAATCAGGATATAGGTAGTTCTTGACTTTATAAGTTAATTTATTCTTGAAGTGAGCTTGTAAAATAAGAATTTGTAAACAAGACTCAATTTCCTATAGACATAATATTAAAATCAGAGTTCTGCTCTCAACAATAAAATTTAATCATAATAAAATTAATAAATTAATTTATTACTTTTATTGTGATTAAATTTAATAAATTAATAAAAGCAATAACTTATGATTATATGATGATTTATCTAGCTAAAGAAATGAAATTCAAGTTATCCTTGCTTTACAATGGCTCATTTTATGTCATTTAACTTTTAAGATAGAACTGCATTAGTACCTGTTTTTGCTAACCAAACGAAATCAAAACAGGATTTTTATTTTTACTAAAAAAAGCTGAATGCAAAAATAATGTTTAGCATTTACTTTTCAGTGAGTCATTATAGTTTTATATGGCAATATGCACTCCAAACAGCAAGAGTAGCAGGAAGAGCTCTGTCAAGTTCCTTCTCATGAATTACAGTCATCATCAAGCCCCCATAAATTTGAACTGTCTGTGAGCATCTGTGCTTTATTCTTGATTTATTTTGTACATCCATTCAAAAGATATGGCATATGATATAAAAAAGACTAATAGAACTCATAAGAATGTTATACTTAGCATAAAACCGGACATATAACATACCAAATATAAATAGGTTTTATATGTTATTTGATATAATTTAGTGGATTATTTTTGGGGTTTAGGTTGTTAGGTTAGATTAGATTATTTAAGCCACCATATTGCACATGTGATATATTTTATCTGATGGCAGCTACTTTTAGAGCCCATTACAAGCTGTCCAATATCTATGATGGGGTCAATCGTAATGTTCAAACATAGTTTCAACAGGCTGGGCCCAGGTGCCTCTTGAAAAATTAGAGTTGTAAGATGCAGAATTGAGCCTGGATCCTTTAATATAAAAAGCAAACTTTTTTGAGCTGAAAACAGTCAAAAATTTTCTCCATATAAATTAATGATAATTGCTTCTTCACTTTACACTATTTCACTTATGAAAGGTTTCATAAGAACAATCAACTTTTATAAAGTAGGGAAACCTATACAGCTTTTAAAATCAAGTAAATTAACATTACAACCAAAGATAGTCCTAGAATGGATCAAAAATATTCTTGTTTAAGTTTTGTTTTTCCTTATTAAAGTGTTATTTTAAAAGGAAATATTATAATTTTAACAACTTCCATAGTTTTCATTTGAATGAAGCTCTACTCATAAAGGAAGATACTGTCTTTTATCTTTAAGACATGACTTATAATGGAATAATTCTGTTAGGGATATACAATAGGCCATTGGATGTCCACAATGTTAAGACAATCCTCTGTCCTTCTATTTAAATCAAAAACTAAACATTAAGATATATAGAAATATTATATCTTCCTATTTTGAGATATATTATAATCAATTCTTAGCTAAAATATATCCAAATTCACTTTTAAATCAACAAATAATACACAGTTATAAGCTCTACATTAAAGTGAAAAATAATTATTTATTGCAAAGTACTTTCGGTTTTAATAAACCATCTTCAGTGCAAATATTACATCTTTATATCAAAACAAGATAGAATGGTTATAAATATTCAGTTTTAGGACAATTTAAAATTAAGAATTCTTTAGAATTAGAACAAATTTAAAATGATTTTGTGAGGAAGTTAACTTTGACCTGTCCTATTTTTCTTTTATTTTGCACTCTATTGTTTATCGTTATTTTCCTATATGCTAACGTATTATATTTTAATTTAAAAATTAACTTACTTCCACCTTCTCTGTCGTAGTTGGCAATCACGTGATACGTGATCGGAACCCTTACCCGGAAGAGCTATCCCGGTTAATGATGTCTTATCTACATAGATAGGAACCTGTATCCGGAAGGGCTATCCCGGTTAATAATGTCTTATCTACATAATAAGGAACCGTATCCGGAGGAGCTATCCCGGTTAATGATGTCATCTTATCTACATAAAGAACTGTCCTCTGGAAGAGCTATCCCGGGTAATGACGTCATCATCTAATCAGAACCTGTACCCGGAAGAGCTATCCCGGTTAATGATGTCTTATCTACATAAATCATCCTATGGAAGAGCTATCCCGGGTAATGACGTCATCATCTAATCTAACTAATTACTGATATGTGAAAATAAGAATGATCCATATTGGTGTTTTTTTCGATATATAAATTAAACTGTAAAGATGATGACATGAATGAATTACTCTAAGCTCAGATCGGAAGAGCGGTTCAGAATGACATAAATGTAATACTCTGTATTTCGATATATAAATTAAACTGTAAAGATGATGACATGAATGAATTACTCTAAGCTCAGATCGGAAGAGCGGTTCAGATAAGCTAATAACTTTGAACTTGTTACATATAAGTATGTAAATGACAACATGGGACTGTAGTCACTCAAGTATAAAAGAATGACGCAATCGACAAGTTTTTTGAAGTGTTGAATTCCAGACATAAAATTGGCGAGTTACATTTGAGTTCTTGTAAAGATCGACGATTGTTTGAAGTTTGTATCGGAGGTGGAGGTAGTAAAATTTAGTAGTATTTAAGGTTTGTTTCTTGTGGATTTCACTGTTCATTAAAAATGAGAACTTTTTCGTTTTAACAATATCAACTTCACTTTCTGAACTTTTTTTTGCATTTAAAGTTTATGTATCTTATTGCAACTTTGCAATTTAAAATAATATATGCATAAATTACAAAATGTTTAAATTAAACTGGAACATTAAAATAAAACAAAAAACATTAGACTAACACAAGTTTATATTAAAGAATATACTGAATAGGAAATATAAAATAAAAATAAATAAATAAACACATAAAATGAAACATAATAAACCAAATAGTATAAAAAAATAAAAATAAAAGAATGTACTATGCCAACATGTCTATCTATACACTTAATCTAAATAAACACCTAAATATTTCAGTAACACATTTCTTTTTCTGAAGTTAATCACATGCTACTGTTTATTAATCAGATCTATTTTAGTTCTTCCATGGTCACCAAAAAGACATTCTTCAACTATGTTTGCAATATAAACATAGTTGTACATGTATATATAGAATTTAATTGAAATGGACTATTTATATAAACTTTACGTAAATAGTCCATTTCAATTAAATTCTGTTTGATATTATTTTTGATCTGATCTCTAATAAGTAAATTATTTTGTTACTTCTACTTAGAGAGTTTTCAATATATCTTTTGTGTACAAAACAAAACTTCTTATGGTATGAGCCTATTAGGAATGCACAATAGACCACTGGATGTTCACAGTACTATGGCTATTTTAAACCCCCTTTTCTTTGCTAATTTAACTAACCTAAACTACTATATTATAATTCTATTATAAAACATAACTATGATTATAAAATATTCTGGCTTTAAAGCACAATTGCAATTGTTTTAAAAATCCTCATGAGTAAACAAACTATCCCTCTTATAACACGGTAGATAGGTTCCTGAAAAACACAGCGTTGTGTGAAACCGTATTATATGCCAATATGACATGCTAATTTAACTAACCTAATCTACTATATTATAATTCTATGCTGTGCAATAACCAATACAAAAAGAAGAGTTACGTCCCAAAACCAATTCAAAATAAATAACTTTATTTAATTCCATGTAAGAAACTTAATTTTTATTAAGAACATTAATAACACGAAACAGAAAAAAAGAAAAATATATATGTAAAGACCCTAAAAAAACAATATATGTAAAACAAAAGGAAAGAAAAAGTATACAGCCTATATAACATTCATTTAATAATTATATCTTCATTACCACTGTTCATTAAAAATGAGAACTTTTTCGTTTTAACAATATCAACTTCACTTTCTGAACTTTTTTTTGCATTTAAAGTTTATGTATCTTCTGCTCTCTTAAAAAAAGCAGAGCTAATCTACTACAAAACAATCATTCCTTAATATATTTAAAAAATTAATGAATAAAAAAGTTTTTCCTTTCACATTTCTCTATTGAAGAATAAAAACTTATTTTTTTATCCAAGAACTGAATGTTCAGAATACAAAATACTCAATTGTTGCCAGTTAATTCAATTTCAAAATAGGCTGCATATTGTCCCTCTCATGGCAAATTAGCAAAATTGCATTTATGACTAATTTTAGCAAAGTATTTCCCAATGATTGCATTTTATATGTATATTATATGTTCCTAGTAGGGATTTACAAAAATTAAGAAAATGTTTTATGTTGTAGGAGAGTAAATGTAATTTCTAAATGTGTTAAGTAAAAATCATGTTGTAGAAGTACCGTATTATATGAGGGTTTCCACAGTTTTTAAATCATGTTAAAGCAAAACAGTGTTGTAGGAAGTTGTGTTATAGGAGAGATACTTGTATTGCATTTTAGGGAATTTCCTGCAAGTGATTTGCAAAAAAACACTTGAAATATAAAATTAAATTAAAAGATGAATTACGTAAATCAACTCAGCCAAACTTGGTTAATCCCCTGTTTAGTACTGATTAGAGTGTAAAAGATGAATGTAATAAGAATGTATTTAATTTAATATAAAATTAAATTAAATACATTCTTATTATATTCTTATGAAAATGTAATAAGAATGTATAGTCAAGCTTTTTGATATTAAAATTAAAAGATGGATCATGATATCCTTTTTTTATATGTAAATTGAACAAATTCTCTACCAAATATTATTACAAGTTTAGATTTTTGATTCTGTCAAAACTTGACAATATAAAGAGAAAATAATATCAATATTTAATAAATATTGAAATTAATACATTGAGTATAAATATATTGAAGTACAGAACTAAAGTATCAATATTTCAAAAATATCAAAGAATCAGTAACATTCCTACTTGGGAGAATCAGTAAGATGCCCTATCTTTTTTTAGGAATAAATATAGCAAATAATCAATGCAATTTATTTCTATTAGAATTATAGAATTTGTTTGCCATTTCTATAGAATTTATTGCTTGTTTTATAAATTCTGTATATAAATTTATAATTTGTATATTTTCTGTTGATAATTTAAGGTCAGTAAGACAATGAGAGCTATCTAACAACAACAACAACATTTTATTAACTTTGAGAAATACAAACAGCACATGTTGGGAGAACATTATCCACAGAAAAAGGAAAGAGCAAAAGTGCAAACCACGTTTTGGCACATGCACAGTTTGTTCTCCTATGCTGACTATACAGTATTGCAAGCTGTGATCCAAATCAACATTTTCTTCATGTATTAATAAATATGTTTTTTCTAATTTATTTAGTATTTACTTCTTAAAAAATTTTTGTAATAAAAGCCTCAGCCCTTTGTGAGTCTCCTTTGCTCATGTGTCTGTGTCAGCCACACACACTGCACCTGATTGATATGCCACTGACTACAATCCTTAAATGTTTATACATTAAAGTTATTAGATTTGAATTCAAGAGATCAAAAAATATTAACATTTTGTTGTAATTAAATATTTAATCTTAAAATTTCCATATAAATTTTAATAAAAAAAATTGTATTTTACCTGAGAAGGATGCTTTTCTATCCATTTTTCACGGGAGTTTTCATCATAATCTTTTAATGCTTCTTTTATTAAATATTTCAAAGACATAAGCATTGCCTCTTCTATTTTTTTAGCCATTCTTCTATATTTCTTCTAGTTTTTAAACTCTAAAGTATAAAAAATTTATTTAAACATAAAAAGTAATTTTACTATAAATTCATAAAAAGAAAAGTAAAAAATAACATATTTCAGCACTAGCATACTGTACTAGTGCTGAAATATTTTATTTTTTGCTTTTACTTTATTACAATTACAAAACACTGTATTACAATTAAGGGAACATTTTTAACCATTAGCAACTGGTCTACTTCAGCTTACACACTAAAGTTGCAATTGTTTATTTATGTTCAACTCTGCTGGATTAGAAAGCGATTAGAATGTAGGCAAAATAGTACAAGACTAAACATATTGATTTTACAAAGATAATTATTGAAAAACTGCTTTCTAATAAAATCCAAATGATAAAAACTCCAAAGCAAGATATAATAATAAAAGACACATCACATAAAAAATTTTAGAAAAAACTTTTACTTTAAAGTGACTTTGGCTCTACTAAGGCCCTCTTAAAGTTGAAGAGGTTGGTTAATTTTTGACAGAGACTACAATCCAATTCCATCTGCTAAATTATTTATTGTAGTTCCATGAAATTCACCGATCTCTACAGAATATTACTAGGAATATTTTATATACAATATATCACAATTGGATGTCTGATCGTTCTAGTGTCTAGGCCTCGATGCTTCCCTAGGACGCCCACATGGTGTCAAAATTGCTCGAACACAGTTGAAGTGTGTGGCAAAAGGCAAAGGGTCAAGCAGAAAAAGATGGTCATTCAACGATGTGTTTGACCATATATACCATGTGAGGTTGAGATTAACTTGCCTTGATTCACTAGTGTTGCCATGAAGACAGTCGCCTCAAAGTAATAAAAATGACCAAATTATATTAAAAGGTATTCAGATGTACAGTCGGTTCCATAAAGTTTTGTACCTATCTCGTAGGGGCTAAGCTCACCGGAAGTTGATCAATTGTAAAGTCAGGTACTTGTACCGAGATTCAAGACAGTTTCAAATGGACTTGTCTGTTGTGACTGAGAATAGGGAGGGAAGTATACGTGCGGGATGTGCTCGTCACGTGCTCTAAACTGACAAGAATAAGCGATAGAGACTGATAGCAGCATCGGTAGAGCGTCTGCCTACTGTTCCGAGGAGCCGAGTTCGAATCTTGTTTGGAGAAACATTTTTTTTTTTTCTTTGGTCAACATATTAGTTTGTGTTTAAATTTTAAACAATGCAATTAAAATATAAACGGTTTAAACATTTTCCAGACAAATGTGCAATATGGTGATGTGTTCATCTGAGGTTCTAAAAGATGCTTTAAAATTTAAAAAATAAATTTTCTGACTTCGCTTTATTTTATATTTTAAGTTTGAATAAACTAGATAATACATAATAATTTCTTTTTTACATTTATTAAACTCCGGTATTTGCTAAAATCTTTTAATATTTTCTAATATTGATAGGTTTAAACATCTTTCGGAAAAACAAAACATAAAAGCATTTAAGAAATTCCATATAACTGCGTCATTAGCTATCAGCATTTTTTTAAGAATTACTATCGAGTATTGGTCTCTCTATCCACCCTTTTATCCGATAAGCTAGTATTATCTAGCTAAGCTGTGTTCTACAATGGATAAAATTCACGTGACGTCGTAGTATCGTATTTTAGTGAAAACATTGTAGTTTCCCTAAGTTTGAACGAGAAGGATTATAACTAATTCGTGCTAGTTTATTTACTATATTTAAGAAAAAAAGCAAAATATAATTTTATTATCATTTCTAACAGCATTAAGTAATTACATTTTTAAAGTTACCGGTACTATTTACTTTAATATTATAATTTATATAAGCCTTGAATTTCATAATGAATTAATGATTTGTATTTAGGTAGATCTTCAAACATCCAAACAAAAAAAATTTGAAGGAGTAGATAAGACTCTAAGGATAACTGAGGTAATATTGTTCACCCAAAAGAAGCAATTTTCTTGACAATTGGGTGGAAAAAGGATAATAAATCTAGCATGGAACTCATTTAAAGATATCTGTTTGGAAGCGTTAACAATCATTTGAACTCGTTTTAATACATCTCAGAATATTCCTGCTCTTTTTTCATATTAATTCAGTGATTTATTTATCGTATTCAAATTGACAGCAACTATGATACTTTGGATCTTCCCCCTTATATCTGTATTTCCTTTTTTTTATTTTCAATACTCATCTCCTGGCATCGATAACATCAACTGTTTCATCATTATATCCAAGTTTGTTTTTAAGGAATTCTTATAGAAATTTGTTCACCAGTCAAATTTATACGGATTTAATAATTATTACATCTTGCTTAAGGCGAGAGTTCAATTCTTTGTTCATCACAAAAAATGTGCAACAGTACACCATCTTAATAAATATACTTTTGTTGCAAACTATGAATAATCTAAAGTATTTATGTCATATAGCAAATTAGCTTAAAACAATAGAGCAATACCAATAGGCATTATTCTTAGCCCAATATTGTATATACTTCTTAATCTACTAACAGTTTCAGAAAAATATACTTGAGAAATTAGACAAAAAATTATTTTCTAAAGAAATAATAGATAATTTAAAGATGTTTATAGAGGATGCTGAAAATAGATGATCTAATAAATAACATATCAATTTTTAATTATCATTTAAATAAATCTAATAAAAATTTTTCTTCTTTCATTGCATATTCATTAGTTGTCTTACGCTTATTCGAAATTGTTTATTCTCTTTTAAAACTCGTAGTTGTTAAATCTAAATAAATGATTATGTAAGTTTGCATTTAACTTGCTTACGTAAACACTTTTTTTAAACTATCATATTCTTTTTTAAACCGATTAATTAAAGTTGAATTTAATAATTTAAACCTCATCTACTATAAAATCATATAATACTATGGCATGTTTATAACTTAAACTTCTCTCAACTCTAAATACGACTTTCTATATTATGATTATTAAACTTCATTATAATTTTTATCTGTTTAATAATTTTCTGTAATCTCATATTTTTATTCTAAATTAATTTCCGAAGGAACTGGAGGCTTATAATATCAGGTCCATGTAAATAAAGTTATTAGTGAGGGACACAAACATATGCTCCCAACTAATAATTTTTGAACTAATTACCAGATTTTTATGAAATTCAGCATTGATGTTTTGCATTGAAGGACACCTCAACACTGCATACTTTAATACTGCAGGAAAGAATTTAATTTTTATAAAAATTTCAGTTTATATTATTGCCAATAGATGGCGTTAAGTGGTAGCAGTGAAGGGCTAATGCATGGATTATTTGATTTGAATGGCATCTTGTTGGGATTGTGGCATCGTGAGATCTATGCTGGTTAAATCCACATCAAAGTTGGACACAAAAACCAATGGAGTCTTTACCAATTCGGAAAATAAGTAATTTTAGTTCTTTCTGGAATTGCTTGTTGTTTTATAAATAAAACCAATAGCACTAAAGTATATAATACTCCTTAATTTCTTCTATTGATAAAAATTGGCTTATTATACTGTATATCTTTATATGAAATTTCCAATCGTAATACACAAAATTCTTTTTCACATTACACTTTTATGTAATTACTTTTATTTCTGCATTATAAAAAAGTACATTTCATAAGATTTTAAATTTTATGAATTTTTTGTTTTCTTTTTATATAAATATATGCAACTTATGCATCAAGCGTACTTATAATGCACTTATAGTTAGAAAATATTTTTTTTAACAATTAAGGCCTTTTTATATGATATTGTTTTATTTAATTTTTCATTAAGCATATTTTTCGTATTTTTATATAAATTATATTTTACATCATTTCCTATCATAAATTCATATTAGATAAATAATAGAATAGGATATTAAATTCGATAAATAAATCAGTGAAGTAAACGAGCAACAAGTTTCTGACAAGAATTAGCGAGCAGATGACAACTTTTTAGACATTTCTGACAGTGAAATCCCATTAAATGACATAGTAAATGGTTTTCTCAGAAAAAAGACGACAGATCCAGGTCCACCAAAAATATCAGAAGTCATGACACCTTTAACACTTAATATTATGAGAAAATTTTATTTAAGTTTATAATTTTAAACTTTGAATAATTAAAAATACCCTTCTATGTAATGTTAATACTTAAAATTAATTAATTTTTATAATCCTAGTGAAATAGCCGTAATATAATTTATTTAATTAAAAAAAATTCATTTTTTATTCTAAAATTTATTTTTTCGCAAATGATAAATTAATTATAATTTATTTTAAAATATTCATTTTCCTAATAGACATGTAGTAATTTAATTTACATTTTATATACCTTATAAGAATATCTACTATTTATAATACTTTGATAAAACTAGCGATAAACTATTACACTTGTAGTCTAATTAAATAATCTACTTTAAATTAAATAATGTTCCAAATCAAAGATAAAGCTTGTTATATTCATTTCACTTGCAAATTAACTAATTAAAAATGTGCAAATATAATTAAACTGTAAATTAGTGTTCCTATTTAATAATTACTACTTTGACCCAAGCAGCTTATTATTATTTAAAAAGTTTAAAATGTGATGATTAACATAATAAACCTATGAGATTTCAAATTTTCTTTCATGAATGAAATATATTGTGTTGTATAAAGCAAAAACTCTATTAATCCTTGACTTTCAAACTTAATCGTATAATAATTATTTTAAGGAGGTCAAAAAGATAGATGTATAAAACTGTCAGCTTTGGTTATCCAATATGTATACGTTGCATAAAACAGACAATAATTTTGTACTACAAAATATATTTTATTTTATTAATTTATGGGAAAGATCTGTTTAATAATGATAACATATCCAGAAATATTATCTGCAGCGAATATTGTGTACCAGATTATTGTAGTTTTTTATTCATATTTTCTTTTTATTAATACTGCAGAGTAAATTTTAATTAAGATTTTTCCTTACGAACTTTAAAATTCCTTGCAGAAAAGGCTCATAAAATTTGAATATTCTTGAGATATTTTGCAGACATATTATTAAAAAACTGCGATTACACAGTCGATTCTCGTTATTCGCGGTAGTTACGTTCTGTAAATTCTTCGCGAATACTCCATTCTGCCTATGGGGAATAGAGTTAGGTTCCTGAGAACTTTTCTTCCAAACATTTTCATCCTTCCTTTATGTATGCTTTTCTGTTTAAAGAATCTTACTTAATGTTTATTACACTACTTACAAATAATTACATTATATGCAGTGTACAGTACTATATACATTATTGTAATTACAGTAATCTTTAATTTTAAGACACTGACTATATAGTAAATAAAATCTTAATTTTGATGTAGTTGGTTGATATTGCAGGATGTTTGATGTGGCAGCTGACACATTGTCTTCTTGAACTGTGTCGCTTTTTGCCTCAGATCTAAAATCTCTGCGTAAGGAGCAAATTCACAGGAAGTTAGGTATTTAAATTTGAGGCTGCTTTCAAGCATAGAGTCACATTCTTCTGTTAGATCTGAAGACGATATGAACAGGCTTTTGGCCTACCTGCGGTCTTGAAGTGGGCAAGGATAGGTAATGAGACTTTTCCGCAGAACGACACAGAGGATACATTTGGGAAAACTTCCTTTATTTGAGAGAGAGACGGTTTACATTGATATCAATATTTTCGCCGATCAGCGGAAGTCCTCGAATAAGAGCGAAAGGGCCCGAAAATCGATTTTGTGGTTACAAATAAACTTTCGCGAATAACAAGAATCGACTGTATCAACATTTTACTTTCAAACGATCGCAATCTTGTAACGGATTCCATTTGGAACGTAAAAATTAATAAACTTACACTGTACTGTTCTTTGCATGATAAGCAATGTGTATAAATTATAATGATCCGCGATTTCTTCATAGAAACTCTGGGGCCGGATTCACAAAGAGTGTCGTTATTTACGACGTCGATAAATATAATATGTTAATGATTTATCGTAAATGCTATTCATAAAACCTGTCGTAAGGTACTTGACAATTAGTGACGAAATTATTGTCGAATTGTTTCGAGAGCATGGAAATGACGTTACCGTTTCCATTAATACAGTGATGGCTCGCAATTCGACGTCCCGTAATTCGTCGGTCTCGCAATTCGACATTTGAGTTTCACAGGTGAAATTTCAATTGAAGCTATCGATAGTGTTTCAGTTCATTTCCGCTTTCAGTTTATGGAATCGTATAAGCCGAACCCGAAACTGAAATTCGTTACAAATGTAATTTCGGTTTCTGCCATTCTGCTCTATATTTTACGCCTGTGGAATCTAGGCTTAAGTATCAGCATTTATTGTTACTAAACGATAATCGTCTAATTTATTAAAAAATAATTTTTCGTATACTAAGAAGAAAAAAAGTTAATGGAATTACTTCAAAATTATATCTTAGCGAATTTTTATCATCAATAAAACATAGAATATTAAGAAACAAATATATGTTAAGAAATTCATAGCGCATTTAATCGATTAAATTTCGATTTTTATTTGATTTACAAGGCAGTAAAGTAATCGAGTGGAATTAAAACTAATCAGTTAGTAAAGATGGAGGAGAATCGATCGCACCACGTCATTCGGTATTCGATTTTATACACCACTTTTTATTGAAAATTCAAACTTATCAATTTTGGATTTATTACAGATATATTGGCTATCGGATGTATGCCTAATATAAAGAAGATATTTATTTTTTGGGGGCAATATCTCGGGTAAATATAATCTAATCTGAATGAAATATATATTATTGGAATCCTCTAGGGCAGTATCAACCGAAGAGATCCAATTTTGGAGATGAAGTATATTTTAACTCACACCCAATGAACAAGGCACTAATATTGTTAAGATACACCATCAGTGTTTTTAGGAGACATCTTATTAAAAAATCGATTATTAAGATTGTTTAAAAGTCCCAATAGTTAAAATTCTAATCATTAGATATGTTATATTTTAGTGTCCGTCCAGCTTAGCCGCGACCATCGACGCAAATACGCGTGCGCTAACTGAAATCCAACTTAGCCGCGACCATCGACGCAAGTACGCGTGCGCTAACTGAACGAGTCCAGTGACAAAATAGGGATGATAGCTTCGCACATACTTTGAAAGGCTTTGTTGCGACTTGTGCTAGCCATCAGAAATAGAAAAAAGTAAGCGAAAACACTAAGATGACAAATAACAGAAATATGCAAAGAAAAGTAAATCGAAACCAAACCATTCCCATCCGTCATTATACCGACTGCGACTCTCCCTTTCGCGTTTGATCATCCACCTTAGCTAGGCGCGGCTTTCGTGGACGGACAATAGTCTACTTTCCGAATGGCATAAGGTCGGATTCATGTCTCCACTAATAACTTAAATTAGCAGATTTTCATGAAATTTGTAGTGATGTTCTGTCATGAAAGGACATCTCGACGCCGCATTTTTAATCCTGTAGTTCATTTTTATCACAACTTTAGTTTAGCAATGTACGAGTAACATGGTTTACCTGACTTCTTAGCACAAAGCCGTCTATGGTCGTCATCTCTCGTAATGACATCATGGCGACGTAACAATGGATACTGTCACCAAACACGATAAATTATTACGAAATGGTGAGGTAACGACGATGTCATCATGGCAGCCATCTGACTGATAGTGATGTCTATGCCGGTTAAATTAACGTTAAAATTGGACACACAAATTGGATTGACTTATTCGGAAAATAAACGATTCTAGTTCTTGCCGAAACTGCTCATTAAAAATAATATTGACGATGAATTTTTGAATTTTATTATAACAACTATTTTTTATTAAACTGTCATTGTTTTCATACTCTTCGATCTTTTATGAAAAAATATAAAGTGCGAAATTTACTTCACCGTTTTTATTCCTCAATTTTTCCTCTTCTTTTCCACCTTCCCTCATTTAAAAACCGCTGTCCTAGAAAATTCTGATATTATGCATATACAGTTTTTCATTCATATTGGATAATATCCCGAGGCATCGCACCAAAACAAATAAATATCTTCACTCTTATCGGACTCATAACATTGAATAGATAAGAGGTCAATAAAATATTAGATATTTGCCATCTTCAAACACTTGCATCTGTAATGTGACCTAGTTACGTATGCGAATTTTAATCAGATAGCGAATGTTATGGTGGTGACTAACAGTTTGACAAACCTAATCCATGTATAGTATCCTTTTATTCCATTTAGAAATGTAAAGGGTAAAAAAATAATGTTTTATTTTACACCAAGATATTTAATTAGAAAAATGATACAGAGGTGCCTCGCAATTCGACATTTGAGTTTCGCGGGATGGCGCAGGCGCGTGCATGGAATTGTGTCTAAAATTAATGTATTTGTAATTTACAGAAATATTCATTACAATAAATATTTTTTTACTACTACAAAATACAGTGGTGCCTCGCAATTCAATGTCCCGCAGTTCGTCAATTTCGCAATTCGATATTTGAGTTTCGCGGGTTGGCGCATGCGTGTGCATAGAATTGTGTGATATCATTCACTATTTGTCAGTTCTTTTTGGGCTACTTTGGTGTTGGCCCGTGCATGGAATCGTGTGATGTCATTTACTATTTGTCAATTCTTTTTGGGCTACTTTGATGTTGGCCCGTGTTTTTGCGTTAAAATAGTTTTCAGAAAGTAAAAAATTTATAAAAATTATTATTTTTTTGGGTGAAATGTAAGGATGGGTTCGAAGAAAACTGACCAGAGGAATAATTCCGAAAAGAAGAATACTTGATTGAGGAAAGAGACAAAGAAAAAATTGTATATAAAATGCAAAAGGGTAGAACAATTAAAATGCAACTTGAATATGGCGTTCCTAGAACTGTGGCAACGTTTTTCAACAGAGAGAGAAGATTATGGGGTGCTAGGGTATCTGCTAGAAGACTTCATTCCAACATTCAAAGGCTAATAAATTGTGTGCTGTGTATAAAATAGTGTATTTTGTAATTCAATGTGTTATATTCGAAGAGAACTGACTAGAGGAATAATTCCGTAAAGAACACTTGATTGAGCTAAGAGACGAAGAAAAAAATTGTAGATAAAGTGCAGAAAGATAGAACAAAAAGAGATGATGAAAAAAATTGTAGATAAAGTGCAGAAAGGTAGAACAATTAAAATGTCGAAAAAAAATTGTAGATAAAGTGCAGAAAGGTAGAACAATTAAAATGTGACTAGAGTATGGCGTTCCTAGGACAACTGTGGCCACGTTTTGCCACAGAGAGAGAAGATTATGGACGCTAGAATGTCTGCTGGAAGACTTCATTCCAACATCCGAGGGCTAATAAATTGCGTGTTATAGTGTATTTACTTCACTCGTTAGGGGAGTGGGATGGGGACCGAAACGAATTAATCTATTTTACATAGTCTTATATGGGAAATATTATCCCACAATTCAACAGTTTCTCAATTCGACATTACTTTGGCGATGGATTAGTGTCGAATTGCGAGGCACTGCTGTATATATCATAAAATCTAAACATATTAAAATATATTTAGATTTTTATAGGTAATTTTATTTTTTATTTTTATTATATATATAAACTTATGAAATCATAAACTATGAATAAACAATTATGTATTTTAAAATTTCTGATTCAAGTTTATCTTGAACCATAATTTTACATCTTATTCAATGAAAAATAGTGTATAACTCAAATATATCAATTTGTTGTTCACATGCATTATTTATAACAATCTTCAATAAAAGAATCAGATAATTTTTTATAGATTACATTAAAGAAATGACTGAATAATAGGTTGATCATATGGATATTTCGTAGATGGTACATGACCACAAGGTGGAGTTATATTACAATGGACTGTGCAAGCTATTCCATTAATTTCTAAGCGATTTAAAGATTGAGATTTATTCCTCAATTCATCTATAGTAAATGAATATTCAGGATTGGCAAAATCACCTTCAATATTTGGATTTTCTGGGTAGAAATCATCTCCTGAAATTAAATTTATGAAAAATTATATTAATAAAATAAAGCATCAAAATCTATTTAATCATTTTATTTAATTTACAGTAATGAGATTGAAGATCGGAAGAGCGGTTCAGTTGGTGACGGATTTGTGTCGAATTGCGAAGCACCACTGTATCAGACTTTTGAAAAATTGATATATAGAATAGCATATACCACACAACCTTCTAGTCAACTTATGGGCTTATTCTTTAATAAAACTATTTTAATCTTATGCCATTATGACCAGAGCCATAACTAGGGTATGCAGCGCCTGTGGCAAGGGTCAAACTTGGCACCCCCATTTTTTCATTTAAAGATAACAATGCTGAAACTGAATTATCTCCATCAAAATGAGTTGATTTTGAATCTGCTGTAAGATATTTGTTTGAATGAGCAAATAGATTTGTACAAATTCTTTTTTATTACTTTTCTTTAGGCCTTTCCATGAATTTTCACTGAAGAGGCAGAAACCCAATGAGTTATTATAAACTTTTACTGTATCAATAAAAATAGTGCCCCTTCTTGACTTGGTACCTTTGTTTAGGGTACAACTTGGCCGCTCTTACTCATGAATTATCTCTTCTAAAAAATAAAATGAAAGAAAAATATAACGTTATGTCTGCGAACGTTTATTGAAAAAAGTCATTTGCCCGCAAATAATGGAAATCAATTAAAGTATCAATAAAAATAGTGCCCCTTCTTGATTTGGTGCCTTTGTTTAGGGTACAACTTGGCCGCTCTTACTCATGAATTATCTCTTCTAAAAAATAAAATGAAAGAAAAATATAACGTTATGTCTGCGAACGTTTATTGAAAAAAGTCATTTGCCCGCAAATAATGGAAATCAATTAAAAAATTTGCGCCCCTAATCAAGCTGCACCCATGGCGAATGCCGCTTTCGCCACGCCCTAGTTACGGCCCTGATTATGACACTAGTACTGTATATGGTATCTTCCAACATATGAATGTTTCAACTTGCATAGGATTTTGCAAAACAATCCACTTAAGTAAGTCAGGGATTTTCTGTATTTTTGCAATTTCTTTGAAGAAGACAGCATAATAATAAAAAAAATTGAATAATAAATAGAAAATTAAAAAAGTGCAAAAATAGAAGAAAAGGATAATATAAAAGATAAAATTAGTAAATTAAAACTGAATAAAGAAAAATCTTTGTGGTATAAATTAAGCGTCATATAGGGTGAAGGGAATGAATAAATAAATAAATATTTTGATAACTTATTAAGTGATGCCGAAATAGTATTTTCTGTGATCAGTGAGAAAGTTTCAAATGTTAATAAAAAATTAAGAAATAAATCTTCTGGAAATAGCCTATATTGTGAAAAAATTTAACATTAGAAAAGCTGCATTGTTGAAATTAAATATAACCTGTAACTGAAAGTGGAAAGATAAGTATTCTTTGGTTGCATAGATTAATTTCTCTAGTATGGAAATCTGCTAAAGTACCAGAGAACTAGCAAAAGATAATTCTCTATTACAATTAATGAAAAACTTATATAATTAATGAAAATTACTTATATATAATTAATATTATACATACGGGCTTTCTGTTATTTTTCTTCAGGATGTTTTTTACGGTTTTAGATCTTCTTAGTTCGTGTGGTACTATTTCATAATCGTTTGTTTGCGCATTTGTTTGCTGGTTAGTTACATTATCTCTTTCTTCATTCTGCTCCAGATTGTTATCTCTCTTCTTTTTGAGCTCTTTTGTTATTTTATCAATTATCCTTTCATTATATCCATGTTTACTAGTTATAGTTTTTATTATATGCATTTCCTCTCTAATTAATTCTGGACTATTACAATGGGTGTATGCTCTTGCTATCATGGATCTTAATGCCGCCTTTTTATGCTGCCATTTATCATTGGACCATTTCGGTATTATTATTGTTGAACTGTTCGGTTTCCTGTAAACTTTAGTGTTGAAAAGTATTAAAAAAGGGACTCTCGTATGCTGTGAAAACCATAGGAAAATGGGAAGACATAATACCACCCTTTGAAAGAGTAATTAAAGAACTTTAGTGTTGAAAAGTATTAAAAAAGGGACTCTCGTATCCTGTGAAAACCATAGGAAAATGGGAAGACATAATACCACCCTTTGAAAGAGTAATTAAAGATCTACAAGACCTAGAAAAAAAAAAGAAATAGATGAAGACTATTAGAAGAAGTTAGAGCATATAGAAGAAATAATAGAAGTCCTTAGTCAAAGCCAGAGCAGAAGGTCCGTTTACTTTTATATCTATATCCAGGAAGTGCAGACTTTGCTCGCTATATTGTTCTAATTTCAGTTTAAGCCCATAGTTTGGGAGGGTGAACTTCTCAGCTAGGAGTTTTATTTTCTCATGGCTGTCCCAGATAACGAATAAATCGTCAATGTATCTTAAGTATAATTTAGTTTCATTAATTATTGCTTGCAAGTTTGTTTCTTCTAGGGATCTTATGACAAGCTCTGCTAGCACTCCTGCAAGGGAGCTCCCAATTGGCACCCCTTTAGTCTGTTTGTAAAATTTGTTTTGAAATCTAAAGTATGAACTGTAGCATAGCATGTTTGCCAATTCTCTGTAGATATCTATGCTGGAAGCTTCACTATGTAAATTTTCTATGAAGAACCTATACAAACATAGGCAAGCAGGGGCAATGTTTATAGAAGGGTAGAGTTTTTCGAAGTCATACGTTGTTAGGACTTCATTTCCCTGTAGTTGTGTTTTCCTTAGTTCTTTCAGGAATGCTTCTGATGATGGTATTGTGT
>AYEL01036072.1:0-21847 GCA_000484575.1 Olivierus martensii
TTAAAGCAAACCTGATTTGCAAATTCCGAGTGGAGCTACTAGCGCCACACTTATGCGAAAAGCGCGAAATTTGAATCAATGTCATCTTTCAGATGTATAAACACGCCTACCAAATTTTGTTTATCTAACACAAGTCTTTCTTGGTGTTGGGATTTTTTTTTCCGTCAGTGTATTAAATATATATACTATGTAAGATTAATAATATTAAAAATTAAACAGAAAATTGAATAGAACAACATGAGTTCTATATATTTGATTCAAAATTCAAAAAATAATAAACATTTGTCATATTGTTTACATTGCATATTCAGTATATCAAAGTCAAGAGTAGCAAAGCTTAGATGATGATAGTGATTAAATTTACTCCGTATTAATAATATATAATTTATTGCTAACACATTATATCTTGTTAATATGGAGTAAATTTAATCACTATCATCCTCTAAGCCTTACTACTCTTGCTTTGATATATATATGCAATGTAAACAATAAAACAAATGTTTATTATTTTTTGAATTTTGTATCAAACCTATAGAACTCATGTTAGTCTATTCAATTTTCTGTTTAATTCTTAATGTTATTAAGTCTTACATAGTATATGTAAATATATATACTATGTAAGATTAATAATATTAAAAATTAAACAGAAAATTGAATAGAACAACATGAGTTCTATATATTTGATTCAAAATTCAAAAAATAATAAACATTTGTCATATTGTTTACATTGCATATTCAGTATATCAAAGTCAAGAGTAGCAAAGCTTAGATGATGATAGTGATTAAATTTACTCCGTATTAATAATATATAATTTATTGCTAACACATTATATCTTGTTAATATGGAGTAAATTTAATCACTATCATCCTCTAAGCCTTACTACTCTTGCTTTGATATATATATGCAATGTAAACAATAAAACAAATGTTTATTATTTTTTGAATTTTGTATCAAACCTATAGAACTCATGTTAGTCTAAGAATTAAACAGAAAATTGAATAATGTTATTAAGTCTTACATAGTATATGTAAGACTTAACAACATTAAGACCCTCATCAACTGTGAATATATTACATACGTAGTGTATACGTATGTAATATATGTACAGCTGATGAGGGTCGAAGAGACTGAAAACATTTCTGTGTTTATATATCAACTATAATAAAGCTTTTTTGTTTCCTACCTAAGTGCTAGAAATAGAAATTGTATCATTGAAAGATAGTGAACTTTCAGACATTAATAATTCAGAAGTAATTTGGTACTTAGGAAATCAGAAATTCAAATGGCAAGAAGTAGACTAAATAGTTAATCATCATAAATTGTTAAATGAAGTAATGCATATTAAAATGTATTTTAATTTTTTTTGGAATATATTATCATTTATGTATTTTTGGAATGTAGCATCAATAAATAAAATGACAATGACTTTCTGAAACTCAAGAACAAATCAAAAATTTTTAAACTGGAATTAATGGGAAATGAATTTTCATTTTATAAAATTCTATCTAAAACAAATCAAAATTGAACCTTACTAGGGGAATTTTTATCTAAATATTCCTAATCTAACCAAATTTTACCCTTAGGGATATATTTTAGAATTAAACTGTCAAATTAACAAGGGCTTGTGGCTATGTTTAGCCAGTTTGGGTGTGCTGATATCAACATGTCCGATAATTCTTAAATTACTTACATTATATACATCCTGAAATTGGAAATCTGTCCATGACTTGATAGTTTAATTGGTTAAAGCGTTGGGATGATAACTTGAAGTTGCTGGTTCAACTCCAAGCCAAGGCAAATTTTTTATTTTGGGAAAATAGCAAAAATGATAGGTTAATTATTAAATTACAAATGGCACCACCTTAGCCTAAATTTAAAATTATTATTAATCCAATAGATGGTGACACCATAGAATAATTAATAAATAATCATTAATTTGGCAGTGTAATTCTAAAATATGTCACTAGGGGTGAAAATCAATCTAAAACAATTTAAGAATCACATTAATTCACAAAACAATGATCTTGTATTCAATAATCACCAATAATCAGTGGAGATTTACTACTAAGTGCATGATAGAACTCCAAATGTTCAAGGATCCTAAAATTTATATTATTATTTATTAACATTAGAGGAACTAAAATTCCTTAGTCTCTATGGGCTCAAATGATATAAATATGCTATTTGTAGCTATCATAATACAATCTGTCAAGGCAGTTTTCCTAATTTAAGTCCCTAATAACACTTCATATCATTTGTTCAACTATTGTGTAATTTCTATCTGACTTATGGAAATTTAACCTTTTCACTGCTGGCCATTTCAACTACGACCTGCAGCATCAGGCCAGCTGTGTTCTGTAATTAAGCCTAACTGATATTCAGAAATTTATAAATCTTCATAATCTTTCTTATTTTTTGTCGAAAAAGTCCGATATTTTTAATGTTTATACAGTTTCTATGTTCTTTTTTATCTTTACAATTATTATTTTATTTATTTATTTAAAGAAGTATTTGTTGTATATATTATGCCAAATTTTATATATATATATATTATATTTTTTTTTGCAATTTTTTAGGCATCCAGTGAAATTATTATTTCTATCTGATAGCTGTATCTTTTTCCTGAATAAAACAAGCCATGAATGATGTATTTCAGTTCATATTTCAACGTAAAATTGTTTATTTAGTAAATTGGTAACATTATGCAAATTTTCTTAACAAAATTATTGCTGTATATTCTCTCATAAAATTGCTGAAATTTATATTAGATATCATTTTTAATCAATTTTTTAAGTTAAGTTATATGCTTACTTGACATTTTAATAGTTTTTTTTTTTATTTTACAATAATATTTGATGTTTTCTCAAGAAAACTTCTAAAGTATAAGAATGACTCTCCTCCCAAAATAACAGCTATAATCTAAGTTTTTTTTTAATACCCTTATTAGTTCAGAATATATTTTTTCTGCCAGTAAGAAATAGTATTGAGCTTAGTAGATGGAATAAAAATTTCCCAGGAAGGAATTGATGAGAGTTCTTAACTAATGAGCCATTTAAAAAATAATAATAAAAAGGAGAAAAAATTTTTTATAAATGGGCATTCAATAATAATAAATATAAAATAAAATGTGCAATAAATAAATTTCAGAAAGGTTTTTAGATTAGTGCAAAATAATTTTAAAAATCGTTCCAAACTGTTGCCATGTATACATGTCAGATACCTGATACAACTAATTATCCCCATATCTATTCTTGGCAACAGCAACAAATGGATTAACTTTACATAAAATATTTTCCATAACTTTTTTATATTTTCAGATAGAGAGTATAAACATTTACTGTATCTGTAGATTACAGATTTGAACATGCTAGTTTAAATTTTTGAAACATTATATTACTTGATTTTATTTGTTTTTGTATATTGTTTATTGATCTTATATTACTGGTATGATATCATTCTATGCAGCATTGCCTCCTTTCAATCAAGGAGCAATATGATGCCATAATGATGTCTAGGTACAATTAATGTAGTCACATAGCCCCAGGAGTTTTTAATCCAGAATTTTTGTTAATTTATTTTTTAGACTTACATAAAATTTGACTTGTATAAATTATTGAAAAATGTAACCTTTATTAACTACAGTGGGTGATCGGTTAACGAACATAATCCGTTCCAAGATAATGTTTGTTATCCGAATTCAGTATTACTAAATGAAAAACATCACGTACGAGAGACGATGATTAAGAACAAAAATAATCATAATTATCATAAAGCACGAAGATAAGGGGACTGTGCGGAAACCACATCAAAGATAATCTTTGTCGGGTGACAATTCCCCGAATAAGATTATCCCGAGTTATCGGGCCTGGATAAGGTCCGAGAGAGAAACCCGGGCCAAGGAGGATCACCTCTGTTAGAGGACAAACCCGAATTCAGGAAATACTAAACTTTCCTAGTCAAAACGAGAACGTCCTAACGCTTGTCGGACATTCTAGTATTTTCTACGTCGAACTCGAAATGCCGAACATTTCTTATTCAGAGTCCGGAATTTCTAGTTTTTCCTAGTCAAAACCCGAAGTGATAAACAGTTAAAACAAAAGTTTTCATTTCTCACGTATTCCCGCTCAAAGTTCGATATTTGCCAGCAGAAATTTCTTTCTTTATAGAATATTCGTAAAGATAAACAAATCTCATTGAGGAAGGCTGCAATCCGTGCCAGTGGAAGTACGTACATAGGGCTAAATACGCTTTAAATGCACGAAGTATTCTGTATCTAAATTATGTTTGTGCCAAAAGAATAACATTTGGTGTAATTCTAAATGCCACAAAGGCCTACCTTGCAAAAATAAATAAGAGGTAACTAGTTATGTTTTTCGACTTTTAAAATTTTTACATCGTATTATATGTTGAACTTCCACTAATAAGAATATAAAAATATTTGTCCATAAAAAATAAAAAATTGGCAGTTTCAATTCTTTAAAGTCAACCATGTAAATAATGAATGAGAGTTAGCTTTGTTTTCAATTTGTCTTATTTCATTTTCTCAACAAAAATAACAATGAAATTGTTATTTTCTGTCAATGTCAATTGCTCGATCATTTTCTGTCGAGAAAAAGGAAATAACAATGAAATTGTTATTTTCTATCAAGCAATAAAAATATGCATTATGTCCATTTTAATAATGTTTTTAATCAATTCATGCTTTTAATTAATTAATCAACAATTTTTGTATTCACGGTATTACCATAAAAAGATATATATATATATATAAAATAACTAGTAGGCACCTGCTATCTATTTTTGCAAGGTAGGCTTTTGTGGCATTTAGAATTGCGCAAAATGTTATTCTTTTTGTACAAACATAATTTAGATATACAATGCTTCTTGCTTCAAATGCTTTTCGTTCATTTAAAGCGGATTTAGCCCTAAGAACGTAGTTCCACTGGCGCAGATTTCAACCTTCCTCAATGAGATTTGTTTATCCTTAAGGATATTCTGTAAAGAAAGAAATTTCTGCTGGCAAATATCGAACTTTGAGCGGGAATAAGTGAGAAATGAAGACTTTTGTTTTAACTGTTTATTACTTCGGGTTTTGACTAGGAAAAACTAGAAATTCCGGACTCTGAATAAGAAATGTTCGGCATTTCAAGTTCGACCTAGAAAATACTAGAACGTCCGACAAGCGTTAGGACGTTCTCGTTTTGATTAGGAAAGTTTAGTATTTCCTGAATTCGGGTTTGTCCTGTAACATAAGTGGGTGATCGGTTAACGAACATAATCCGTTCCAAGATAATGTTCGTTATCCGAATTTGTTAACTGATCATTGATTTATCATAGGTTTTAATGGGAATTTAATTAATTTGTTCCGGAGACTCAAAAAAACATAGTAAGAAATTATATAATTTTTTATTTATGTTTATTCCAGTAATAACAATAATATATACATACATAGTCTTGCATTTTCATCTATTAGGTTTATTTTCCGATAAAGAACCTGCCCAATATCGATTGCTTTTCTCTCTGATAAAGAATCTGACCAATATTGATTGCTTTTCTCTCTCCTTCAGGATAATAAAAAATCTGTCCAATGTCGATTGCTTTTCTCTCTTCTTCAGGATTCTTTTCATCTATATGTTTATTTTCCGATAAAGAATCTGTCCAATATCGATTCAAGATTTTTCGGAAGTAATTAATAGCATTGTCATGGTAGAGATCCCCAAGGGTATTGACCTTTGCCTTAATTTGGTATGGGTGCCATTCTAACACCAAAAAATTGTAAAATCTCTCTCTAAGGAAGTAATTAATAGCATTGTCATGGTAGAGATCCCCAAGGGTATTGACCTCAACCTGGTATGGGTGTATTCTAAGACCAAAAAATTGTAAAATCTCTCTCTTACCCATAGGTTTTATTTTAAGAATTAGTCAAGTTACCCTTTTCCAATCTTTAACTGTCCAATTTTTATGCATTTTTTACCATTGTAGCCGGTTTTCATCATAGCTGGAGAAAGAAGTGGCTTTTTTGTAGGCCGTCGACACTTCTTTAATAAATCTTTGATTTGTTTTACGTTGTCTCCGAGTTCATTACTTTCTTTAATAAATCTTTGATTTGTTTTAAGTTGTCTCACTTTCTTTAATAAATCTTTGATTTGTTTTAAGTTGTCTCCGAGTTCATTTCTAACCTTTAATAAATCTTTGATTTGTTTTACGTTGTCTCCGAGTTCATTTTAGTCGGGAAAAACTACAGTTCTTCCATCCTTACCCATAAGACCACGAACACGCAAGGCCAAAGCCTGCCATTCCGTTAGGTTAGTTAAGCCGAAATATCCGCATGAAATATTTTTATCTGGCGGCGGCCACTTATAGAGTCGCCATCATCACATGCTGATCAATATCCATGATGGGGTGAACTGGAAGATTGAAGGATGGGTTTCAACGGGCCGGGCCCAAATCCCTCCCGAAAAATTGGAGGAGTAGGACCCTGGATCATTCATAATGGTAAGCCACAGCTTTACCACGCAGCCATCTGGCTGACCTGTCATTCCGTAAGTCCGCGGGTCACACAGTTTGTTCTGTGAGGTGTTCGTTATCCGATTTGTTCGTTAACCGATCACCCACTGATATAATAATATATATTTTTCTCGTTAAAATCTGTATTAATTTGAAAATAAATTTATTTTCATACATCAACATTATACTCATTTATTCACTACTCTTTCTCACCATTTTGTTAAAGTGTTCATAGAATAACGTTTGAAAACGTGCAAAAGATTTAAAATCAATTTGCAAAAGGTTGAAATATAAATTTACGAATGCTATATACCAGCGTTTCCCAAACTTTTTCTATGACGGAAGACTTCGCAAATCCTGAAATTTTACCGAACGCTTTTGTTATTTTATAGTACAGGTAGGCCTCGATTAGTGCGAGTTCGAATAATGCGATATTTGATTAGTGTGAGTTATAAAAATGATACTGTTTTTCACTTAGTGCGAGAAAAATATTCGATTATTGCGAGTTGTGAGCATAGACCAGTCTTACTGACAAAGGTCCGTCCCCTTTTATGATGTCAATTAATAAATTAATGTTAATTTTCAGTTAGTAAACCGGACGAGAAGCAGTCCAAGAACAGTCACATGGCTTTGAAAGGGTGAAACACCAGAAAGAAGGGCTTTTTTTGCGTTAGCTATTTAACATTATTATTCAGCTTTGTTATCGTATAATTACATACAGTATAGTAAAGAATTTTCTCTTTTAAAAAGCATCGAAATGGATAAAAGGAAGAATACTTTTTATGATAAAACAGGAAACTAAAAAGGAAGAGGTTAGTGATTACACTACAGCAAAAAATGGATGTGATTGAGGGACATAAAAGCGGCACTCAACTTCCGCTTTCAATTCGCTCTTTTGGTTTCGATTTGGCGGTTGGTTTGATGATGGTATGAAACGCAATTCCTGGTAACTTATTAATTTAGATGATGAACAATGATGTAAACGCTATTTTAGTTTTGATTTGGCGGTTGTGCAATACCTGGTAACTTATTAATTTAGATGATGAACAATGATGTAAAATATGAAAATAAAATAAGTTATTAATTTAGATGATGAACAACGATGTAAAATATGAAATGGTTGGTTTTTTGATGGCATGAGATGCAATTCCTAGTAAGTTATTAATTTAGATGATGAACAACGATAAAAGTGAAAATAAATATATTTTAAACAGTTAGTATTGTGGTTATAAGGACGCAATTCCTGGTAAGTTATTAATTTAGATGATGAACAATGATGCACAATTCCTGGTAAGTTATTAATTTAGATGATGAACAACGAGTAAAATTCGCAATTCCTGGTAAGTTATTAATTTAGATGATGAACAATGATGTAAATGCAATTCCTGGTAAGTTATTAATTTAGATAATGAACAATGATGTAAAATATGAAAATAATAAGTTATTAATTTAGATGATGAACAATGATGTAAAATATGAAAATAATATTTACAATAAACTTAACACTAACTGTTTAAGGTTATTCATCGTGAAACTTAGCTAATGGCCGGAATCTCACAAAAGAGTTATGACACTAACTGTTTGAGTTATTCATTGTGAAGTTAGCTAATGGCCGGAATCTCACACAAAGCAAGAACAAGTTACCATATTTTACGTAAAGTTAATACTCCCAATAGTGCGAATTCGATTAGTGCGAGAAATTCGTGGAACCAATTATTCGTACTAATCGAGGCCTACCTGGCAAGAATCAACGTTAATGATGATGAGTTCGAGAGTCTCATATATTTAAGTTAATACTACCAATAGTGCGAGAAATTCGTGGGACACATTATTCACACTAATCGAAGCCTATCTGTATAGGTAGATATTAATAAATAAATAAATTAGGCAAAACAAACATTTTTTTATCAAATTGTAATTATGTAAAATAAACTAGCGACCCCAGTTTCAGCTTGGTACAGTATTTTAATTAAATCATATGAGACTTATATTAATTTTCATAATTTACGGAATACTTATAGATTTTCCGCGGAACATAGTTTGGGAAACACTGCTATATATATCGGGAGGAACATCAGTTACTGGAAGTCATAGCACTCAGTTTATCTAGTAAGTTATTACTTCCCAGGATTGCGCCAATTATGTTATGGACATATTTATTTTGTTACCAGCCGCAACTACTAGCCAACCACTGCATTAAATTTAACGTATATAATAATATATATTTTTCTCATTAAAATTTGTATTTAATTTGAAAATAAATTTATTTTCATATATCAATATTATACTCGTTTATTCACTACTCTTTCTCACCATTCTGTTAAAGTGCAGTTTAACAGAAAGTTTGAATGTACGTGCAAAAGGTTTAAATCAGTTTACACAAGGTTTAAATAAATTTGCAAAAGGGTGAAATAAATTTGTGAATGCTATAAACATGATAGATGAAAATGCAAGACTGTGTGTACATATATTATTGTTATTATATATAAATTAACGTAGTAAGAAATTATATAATTCTTTTATTTATTTTTTTGGGTCTCCAGAACGAATTAATCAAATTCCCATATAAAATCTATAGTAAATGGATGATCGGTTAATTCGGGTAGCGAACATCGTCTTTGAACGGATTATGTTCGTTAACGATCACCCACTGTGTTTGGGTTCAGATTTCAAAATAAAACTCTCGTCTCGAAAATTTCAAACTGCAGTTTAACCCACGTGTTATGGAACTTTCTATAATGAGATTCTGTACACATTCGGCACATTCTCTGATTTGGTACTTCATAATCCGTCAAATACTGAATAAGTATTTTATATTCGGCACTTTATCTGATATAATGCTTTATAATCTGACATTCTGTAATAAGGAATGCCGGATTATGAAGCATCATATCAGTTCGTAATAATGGAATTACAAATTTTAAATTTATTGAATTTGAAAACTTTTTATGGTCGAATGGTATAAACTATAAGGTTATAGCACCATATCATCTTGCAACGAATGGTCAAGCAGAACGATATTTTCAAACAATCAAGCAAAGCTTCAGAGCTATGAAAAATAAACCAGGTAATTTTAAGTTTAAATGATGCAGATTTTCAATGCAATATCTGAAAAACATTAAATATGACAAATTCCAGTCAGGCAGAGCTCATACTCAAAAGGTACATAAGAACATAAATCAATTCAATTGTCAATTTCAAGTGTCAATTTAATATGGAGAGCAAACTATAACAGGAAGTAAAGAAGTAAAGAAAGTTTTACAGGAAGTAAAGAAGGGAGTATTATTAATGAGAGGCAGTCTATTTCAAAAGCCTGGAAATTCGCGCTAAAAGAGAAAATGCAGCATAGAGTGAATGAAGATGAATAACATCACCTTGTAACTTAGTAATGTTACAGAGGACTACTAGTTTTTAATTTTTTATGTTTATTGAGCTTATAAAAATTTTTATTCCCACTATTTTAATGTATTTTCAAAAAAACTTTTGAAACTTGTTAACTTAAAAAATATTTTTATTTTTAAATTGATGAATTTTGTTCGATGTTCTTTGACATATGCCTATGTGTAATGTTGATGAGGACCACTTAAGGTCAAAAACGTTACATATTAAACTTATTTTAATTTGTTTGCTTCTGGTCTGCTTATTAAGTGCTTGTATTTATTAGACCTCTGAGATAATATGGAGAGAGATTACAAGTGAAATAAATAAAAAATATATCCCTGATGGAATTAGAATCAAAGAATTTAAAATTGGAGACAAAGTAAAAATCTACAGAAATCTACAGAAAATCTACAGTAAAATCTACAGAAATCTATCCAAGAAATGGGAATTTAATCTGTAATTGCAAAGAAGGGACTGTTATATTATACAATTATAGTGAATGACCAAACACACAATAGATACACTGACCAATTACATAAATTTGAGTTTTCTTTGTCATAAGATCATTCAACAACCAATATGGATAAGTGGCAGATATCCATAATAGAATAGTCAATGCAAGAATATAATATAGAAAAAACTTATTTAGATCTAACTTCAATTGATATAAAATATCCCAAAGGAAATAGCAAATTTCTGAACTTATCACACTCTAGTTAGCCCTTTTCTAATTAATAAAAGGAATATATTGCTTCTTGTTTTGAAAATATAGTGGTATACAGAAGATTGATAATATAGGAGATGATCAGATGAAAAACTAGTAGTAGGAGCAGCATAACAACCTATGATAGAAGTAAATATTAAGTCTAAATAATTTGAATGTCTTGTGAGAAAATCTATAATTTGTTGAAGATTATAATCAAAATAAATATGATCAAAAAATTTTTTTTGATGATTATACATATATGTGTAAATTGGATGTCAATCTAGGCAAGAAATATTATGGAAATTGAAATCACCATAGATGATAAACTAATGATGAACATATTTATTAAGAATTTCATTGTATTTAATTATTAAATTGACTTTATCCATATCCAGATCACTAGGAGACATATAAATATCCACAATAATCAAATTTATTTTAGCAAAATGCAAAACAATTAACAAATCTTTCCATAAAAGTGGTAGTGAGGAAGAACAGGAACTCTATCTATATGCAATAGATATCCCTCCTCCTCTCTTCTCTGATCTATGAATCTCTACAAGTGTGTTGCATAGTGATTATACATTAGTAGAAGTTATTGTCATCATCCATGCACCAAGTTTCAGTTAAGTAAATTACACTATAGTTTAATACCAATATTAATTATAGTTGATTGACTTTATTTCTTACCGAATAAATATTTTGATAAAAAAATAGATAAATTATTATTGATATCAATGTCTGATACTAATTGCTATGAATTTGAAAGTTGTGAATTTTTGATGATATAATTATTTTTTATAGAAATTAAACTTGGTTTGCTGGGAAGATGTTGCAATCTCAAAAACTAGGTTATTTTCTAATTCCACTAATGATTATTTACAATCTTTTAAATTAGATTGAAAATAAAATTTTTTATAATAATTCCTGAGAGCCAGAAGCTTTTGTCAAGTAAATCAGTAATTCTATTAGCTGATGTAATGATGCAAAATGATGAATATGATGGATATTTTGTTCTGCACTTATTTACTGTAGTTCTAGCTGTAATATATTGGATAACTTCTTTAACATTTGTTTCAGGATGTAAACAAGAAATTAAAATTTTGTCATAATTGTTGGAAGGCTGAATAATTTTTAAGTGTATTTTGACTTCTGCCTAATTTGCATTTATTTCCAGATTTATCTTCCATAATGGATGTAGGAACAGTTTGATATAGGCAATCTTAGTAGTTGAAAATAAGACTATCATAAACTTTAGTACTTTAATTATAGATCTTGAGCAGATTATTAGACATTGCAACATCTATTTCAATTTTATTATAAAAATTAATATCATGAGAAGTGATGTCATTTTTAAGTTCACACTTGTTATTATTCTTATCAAAATTAGAATTAACTTCCTTATATGTATTATCATAATTTGCAATAATGATAATTCAATTAATTTATACAATTTATTCTCAATGTTATTCAATTTTTTAAATAATTCATTAACTGAAGTTAACATATATCTATGTTGTTTATCTATTTCCTCCAAATATATTGATACAATACTTTCACTAACTTTTTTTATTGCCATTTTCAAGTTTTCATTAAAGGTGCATATAATATCATTAATAATTTGATTTATGAATTGTTAGTGTAGAATTTAACATCTTTTGAAAGGAATCATATATACTTTGCAAATTAGAAAATCAGATACTTCACCAATAAAATTAGATACTTCATTAACATAACCAAAACATTTCCAAGCATCCTTTGATGATTTAGATATTTTTGTAAATTGATGAATAGATATTTTAATACAAACTGGATGAAATAGATGTTTACTACTCGACGAACATATTAATACATTTTCATTATGGTTAAATACAAGTGTACACGCTTGACAGGAATTTGCCCCAATCTCAGAAACTAGGTTATTTTCTGATTCCACTAATGATTATTTATAACCTTATAAATTAGATTAATTTTTCACCAACTTCTCAATTCATATATTAATTTTCTTATAAGAATAAAAAAATCATGAAATTCCTAATGAAACAATAACTACTTCAGAAACAGCAGATTCCAGAAGTGCAATCAAAGAATAAGAACAAGATGAAACACAAAATACTTCAGACATTACAAAGAATGGAAATAAAGCAGATAATTTGGTCATGAATATTACAAAGATATGATGACAATAAGCCACCAAACAGACTTAAATTGTAAACATTTACAAGGGGAAAGATATTATATCCATATAATTTTAGATAGTAGACAAGAAGACACTCCCAGGAAAGACATGGAATTTTCCAGGCAGATGCAGCAAGGAAGTGCTCTTGTTCCCATATGAGACATATGGGAACAAGAGCAGCTGGGGTGCAGATGTTTCTACTTAATACTCTCTAATATTATTCTACTAATTATGTATGGAATTAGTATGATATGCAGTATTATTGTTAGTTAGCAGTTGTTTGTGAATCATTTATCCACATATTACATAACAAATACTCATACAACAGCTATATAAAAGAATATATAAAAAATTATCAATTAGTATTGTTTAATAAACAACGGTAAATTTATGCTATTGGTTATGCAGGAATATGATATTTTCAAAATAATATTTATAAATATTAAATCAGTAGTTAAAAATCATTTTAAAAATGCAACAAAATCTAAACTAGTTTATAGGACCTTAAATAAAATTAAAGTGCAGGAGCACTTTCGGGCTGGACTGCCCCTCATCAGCTGCACAGAGAAAGTGAGTGAGCGTTAGAATCCTGCCCCCGTGTGCCTAACATCTTATCGCATCTGCACCACCTGTTTGTTCTTTTCTGACCGTCTCCCTGACACTGGGGTTTAAATTTACGATTTACTCTTGTTTTCACAGATGTCCATCTTCGGTCAGGTTCTCCTTTTAACGCTCACTCACTTTCTCTGTGCAGCTGATGAGGGGCATTCCAGCCTGAAAGTGCTCCTGCACTTTAATTTTATTTAAGGTCCTGTAAGCTAGTTTAGATTTTATTGTATTTTAATTAAGGACATTTATCTATTTTAAAAATGTCAATCATAATTTAAAATTGCAGTTTGTACAGGTAGGCCTCGATTAGCGCGAATAATTGGTTCCACGAATTTCTAGCGATAATTGAATTGCGCTAATCGAAGTATTAACTCTATGGAAAATATGGTAATTGGTTCTTGTTTTGATCCGGCCATGGAAAATATGGTAATTGGTTCTTGCTTTGTGAGATTCTGGCCATTTAGCCAGTTCACGATGAATAACCCCAATAAACTTAACACTAACTGTTTAAGAAATACAAAAGTTAACTCTTAAATAGTTAGTGTTAAGTTTATTGTAAATATTTATTTGCATATTTTACATCATTGTTCATCACTTTATAAATACCTCTTGCTTCACGTAACATATAATAAAACTTTACAGCACTTAAGCAAGGTTAAATTTTATTTTGGTAAAGCACTTTCGGACTACATTCAAGTCCCTCATCAGTACCGGCTTCTCTGAACCCACTTTTAAATGTACAGAATTCGGTTACAGTTTATATGAATTTAGAACCTTAGAACATTAGAATAATAGAACATTAGATTTAACTATTTAAATAACATCTTACATAAATCACAGAGTATATTTATAACATAGATACGATTCATATATTTAATTTAAAAAGAACAGTATTACTTATATATCTTCTTGCACAAAAGATTCATTTTCTTAGTGATACGTCATAGTTAGTACCATATATAAATACAATGAACATATAACATAGAAATCAAATTGAAAATAAAATTAAAAATAACAAAATAAAACAATATAAAATCCAAAGTTCTATAGGTACATCTTATTCCTCCCCAGGATATAGCACCCGTGTCTTGTTCTCTCTGTCCTTTTTAGAGGAGTGGGATGGCTACCGATAACGAATTAATCTATTTTGCATAGTCTTATATGGAAAATATTGTCCCGCAATTCGACAAATCATATGGTGCAGGAAAAAATGCATCGTACTTCTAAACAGTACTTAACATGTTAGCACCACATTCAAAAATGGCAAATCTCTATTAAAAAAATGTTTGGTGAATTATGATCGAAATTTTGAAATTTTTTTCTTGACTATTCAATTAAAAATAAGATTCAAAATCTTTATATTTTTATATAAAAAACAATTGTTGTTATCATATAAATTTTTGTATATTCAATTGAAAATCAATACTTATTGATAAATTTTATTCAGTCAAATGCTCAGTCAGCAAATTTGTCATTTACACTCTCCCATTAATAATTACTTGAATATGACCATGCATAAGAAATTTTCAAGGATGTTTTTCTTGCCATATCATATATCTTTTGTATGGAATGTGTATTATTATTCTCTACTGATAAAAGGGTGTATGACTGAAAAGTTTGGAGCTGTTATCCTAGATAATTATGGATAACTATATATCAAATGAGTACACCATTTGATGTATAGTTATCAATAACCAGGGCCACTGAGAGAAATTTTCGGGTTCGTGATAAGTCTGTGGTCCAGGTCCCACTTAAAAAAGTGCATCACTTTGGTTTAATAAGAAGGCGACGGATTACTTACGAATTGCGAGGCACCACTGTATAACTATTTTTTAGTGTTACATCACTGTGATATAATAGAATATATAACAAATGCTCTAACATACATAGGTTTTTATGGACCTTATTTAATTATATGAGAGATATCACTTTCAATCATATATTCACCATCTCTACTTCATTGGCACATGATACAGATCGATAAAATTAAGAATTTTGATGTATTTGTAAGCATATTGTGGGAATCCAAGAATTCCCCTGACCCTGCATGTGCGAGGGGTTGTCTGCCAGAAAAACAAGGCAATAAAACCTGACCGCTAGAGAAGGGAGAGAGGGATAGAAAAACATTCGATGAGGAAAGACATATACTGTATTCTATGTAACAATTAGATAAGTTATCTGTAATATAAATATATATGTTAATAAAACAATAAGATTTATTTAAAAAAGGCAAACAATAAATTCAAAATTCCATACATTACATACTATGTTATATAAAAGGTTTATTTTGGTACAACTGCTTTAGGTGCTCTGTCAGCAGCCTGCAAACTATCGGACATGTTATATGACACTTCAGTCCGACGGTCGGGCCCTCTTCGATGCCGGACCTGTGATAAAAGTAATGGATGTCACCCCCCTCTCGGTAGCCCTGTCAATAACATATGCAATAGTGAATTTCCTTATGGAGTTTTAAAATTTTCCTCTTCAGTTCAACATATTTATGGTCAATTAAAATAAATTTTTACAAATCTGATTTGTGAATACAGTACTGTATATCACATTTATTTGATTTAATTTCTCTATACCTTAAAAAGGAAATTATAGAGAAAATTTTTCACATAATTTTTTCATTTCAATTTTCATTGAAGGCAATGATCACTATGAAATGATAAAGAAATCAAATATTGTATTTAAATTATGCAAATATTTTATGAAATTCAGAATCACGGATTAGGTATATGGATACGAAACTTCGAATATTTTTCAAGCTTGGCAGTTCAAGCAACTGATAGATGGCATTGTATGTCATTGTACAAAATGGTGCCTGAAGGATCATCATGTTCTGCTGCATTTTGTAAAAATTATAGGAAAAAAAACCCAAATTTGACTTATTTCCGATTTCTGAAAGATCCTAAACGGTAAATATTTTATATTTTTATTAAAATAAAAAAATTGTGAAAATAAATACCGTAATATAAATATATCATTTATTTCATATATATTGTACATATGAATAGAAAAAGTGAAAATTTTAAATTATGTTTAAATAATGTAGGATTTCAGTTTGGCTCGAATTTGTCCAAAGACAGGATTTACAAACAAAGTCACCAGAAGAATTAAATAAAAGATTTTATGTTTGTAGTGAGCATTTCGAACAACAATGTTTTGTCAATCATCTAAAAAAAAGACTTGTATGGACTGCTGTTCCTACACTAAGTGAGTAAAAATTTTAATAATGAATATTATACGTTATTAAAAGTTATGTTATTAATAATAAAGTACAATTGTTTTAATAAATTATTTCAGAAACAAAACCAGCTTTTGATCATTCTGAAATAACTGGGTTTTCAAATGAATCTTACAATGTAAATGTAAGTTATTTTTTCTAATGTAGAAATATTTATTAAAATCTGTATTATTTGTAAAATATGTTTATAACTATTAACAGAGAGTAACAGAGCTATTCTTATCAAAAATAAATAAATAATTTCATTTAATTATGCATTACAGTTCAGATAATAAAGATTTCATAATTTTTCACAGAATCTTATTCATTGATTTCAAAATTTAATTTGTTTAGACTAAAGATGATACAAGTTCAGAATCCTTAATACAGCAAAAACTGGATGATATACCAACTTTTAAAACTGCAGCAGTAAGAATTTACTTGTCACTATTTCTAATAATTCATTTCTAAACTATGAATAAAAATCACAAAAAATTATAAAAATACACAGATGGCAATTATACTAACAAACAGTTACTAAAATTTTTTAAAATAAATCTTTGATTTTTTTTTCCAGGCTTTCCCAAGAGCAGAATAATTCCACTATCAAATCCCTCACCTAGAACAAATAAACGTTTGTCATCTTATAAGAAATTACTAAATAAATACAAAAATCGGTATCACAACTTAAGACACGCCAAGAACAAAAAGATAAAATAAGTATTTCAAACATTTTACATCAGTTACCAGGAATGTCAAAGCCTGCCTTATCATTAATGTCAGATTGATTTGTATAACACCAGAACAAAAACTGGTAAGCGTTACAATGATAGTATAAAGAGTTTTGCTTTAGATTTGTACTTTCATGGCCCTAAATGTTATCAGATGCTTGCTAAAATGTTTCAACTTCCATCTGTTCGAACACTTCAAAACTGGTTGAAGAAAGTAGAACTCTTCCCTGGTTTCTCAATGGTAGTTTTGAAAGGTCTTTCATCAAAAGCCAAGCATTTTGCTGAGAAGAGTATATTATGTATACTTACTTTCAATGAGATGTCAATAAAACGTTTTCTGTCCTATAATGCGTCTCAAGATTTTATTGCAGGCTTTGAAAACTATGGAGATGAATGTTCTGCCAATATTGCAGGCTATGCTCTAGTTTTCATGCTAAGAGGAATAGTGGACAATTGGAAAATACCTATTGGGTATTTCTTTTCTGCTAAAGGGACATCAAGTAAAAAGTTAAAAGAATTGTTATTTCGAGGAATTAATCTAATAAATGAGACAGACTTAAAAATAAAAGCAATTGTCTGTGATCAAGGAGTTAACAATCAATCATTATTTCATTTATTAGGTGTTTCTTTTAAACAACCATTTTTTATTTGTAATCATGAAAAAATATTTTGCCTTTTCGATGTCCCACATTTGTTTAAGGGTTTAAGAAATAATTTTCACAAATATGGTTTCACTATAGATGGAAACAAAATTCTTTGGTCTTATATTCAGGAACTGTTTGAAAAAGATAAAAAACAAAAAATTAGAGCAATGCCTAAACTTACAAATAAGCATATTTATCTGCCACCATTTTCCAAAATGAAGGTAAAATATGCTGTGCAAATATTCAGTAATACAGTTGCCAGTATAATGTGTACACATGTGGCTTGTAGGACATTGCCACAAGCTGCATCTTTCACAGCAGAATTTTTATTACAATTAGACCAAATGTTTGATAGTTTAAATAGTCATAGTTATAAAGCTAAAAACAAATATTTATCTTCAATTTTAAATGGATGCTGAGAACAGCATCCATTTAAAATTTTTTGATGATAGTATTAGTTTTTTAAACAAAATAACTGTTAATTCAGTTAGACAGCCACCTTGTCTGAATGGATTAAAATTAACAATATCTTCAGTTAAAAATATTTGGATTGATTTAAAAACAAATTTTCATATTACAGAGTTAAAAACCAGAAGACTTAATCAAGATGGATTGGAAAATTTATTTTCAGTCATAAGGCAGAAAAATGGAAATAATACCAATCCATCTTGCATTCAGTTTGAAAGTGCACTAAGGCATTTATACATTGGTGGGCTATTTAAACTCTCAAATAAATCATCAAATTGTGAAAAAGATTTAGATGAGATTATTAAATGCATCCAAGAAAAGAATGCTGTAATTATTAGAAATAGATTTCATATAGGAGAAATATCAGAAAATACCACAGATTGTCATTTAGAAGATATTCCTGCTGATTTCAATATAGTGTCAGAAAATGTGTATTACTATGTGGCAGGTTGGATAGGAAAAAAAATAACTGAATTCCATAATTGTGAAAATTGTAAAATTATAGATGCATAACAAGGAGTTAGCAGAAACAAATAATTATAATCCACCATCAAAGAGAATTAAAATATTTAGATATGAATAATTTTTTAATAATAAATTTGTATTTTTGTAAACTTAATAAATTCTTTTTTATTTTAAAATAATGTTTGTGTTTTTCTGGATTTTGTAAATTAACTGATTATATATATATTATAGTCAATGTGAGAAAATTTAATGATTTTTATTTTCCAAGTAAAGTTATTTTGAATTATTTCACAACACAATCGCCTTCGAAATGAATGTTCATTTATATAAATTAAAAATATATATATATATTAATTGTCATGATCAAGAAAAACATGAATCAGTTGGCCTGGGATAAGGCGTATGTATGATGCCGTTCAATTTTTTCCCAGAAGAGAGCTTTCGTGGAAGACATGAATTCACGCAACCAGGAGATGGCACTAGTAAAACGAGTTTAATGGTGGTCTATGAGAGTTTCGTATCCGTATACCTAATCCGTGTTCAGAATACACACAAATTATACATAAAACTTATGTTACAATACAAAAATTATATAAACATAGTATTTTATATTATATAAATTAATGATTTATAATTAAATAAGATATTGATATAAATACTTTGTATTGCTTATCCCCTTCTTTGCAATAAGTTCTTTCATATTTTGGACAGCAGACACCAGGTAATATTTTCTGCTCATAGATATAATCCTAAAAAATAATAATTTTAAACCATTAACAAAAATTAAATATATCAATTAGCAATCAATAAATAGTGTAAGCAATTTTAATATTTTATAGAAATTTAAAAGCACTTCAAGCAGGGAAAGAAAAACTATGTTCTCATTCGACTAAAATTTCTTTATTGTAGAGCCGAAAGTGCTTTATATAGTCGAGCCCTCATCAGTATTAAATCAATAAGCAATAGCTGACATTAACTAAACAATGGTTAATAATATACAGTTATATTCTAAATTCTAACATTCAAAAAACTCTTTAATATTCAAATTCATATCGCATTTCTTCAGTGTATCGTTAGTCTGCTTACGTCATACCTCTTGCATATATTTAGTAGTCGGATTCTAGTATTAAGAACCTATTAAACAACTGCTTGAAGTGCTTAGTGATTGTTTTATGAGGAAATGGAGCAGTGTAGTGGTTTAATGGATTGAAATTTAATACATTACTTTATTAAAATGATTTATACACACAACTTTTGCAATGCATTAAAACATTCACTATTCAACACAGTTATAAGTCATTAGTGAGTTATATGCATTCTACAAAACTAATAATAATAATTTTCATAAGCAGTTAATCATTCATACAATTAAATCTTTGATAAATAAACACTTTTAGCAGTAAAAAACTTTTAATAAAATTGAACAAATGTTTTCGGCTTGTAGCCCTCTTCAGGTTATAGCTTTTTTAAAATTTTATTAAAAGTTTTTTACTGCTAAAAGTGCTTATTTATTGAAGATTTAATTGTGTTTTTGTAATAGAAGCAGTTTATAGTCAATTATGTCTAATATCATTCATAATTAAAAATTTTTAATATTGTATTTAGCAAGGAGATCTAGTTTAACAAAGAAGAAAGTGTATTATATGTTTGTACAAAAAGAGAACTACATACCAAGAGTTGAATAATATATATATATAGGAGAAAAATATAAACAATAAAATAAGAAGTTTCAGAAAAAAATTAAATTGCCTATTTTCCAAAAGTGTTATTTTAAAAGTTAAAAGTTTATTTTCCATTTATTTAGTATTTAGTAGTTTAGGTGTTTTGTGTTTCTAATTTTATCAGCATAGATGTCATGATGACATCACATCACTGAGATGATGAGGATGGCTGCATTGTGACCTCACACATTGTTATATCATGATGTCATAAATTATCAATATTTTGTGCCCTCATCCTTATTACGTTATGATGGCAATCATATTGAGACTATGATGTCATTATGATAAATATTGAGATAGGGGCACTGTGTTAAGAAATTAGATAAGCCATATACAGTCAATCCCAGACTTATGTGATTTCAACTTACATGAATCCCGCACTTACGTTACTGACCAATACTGACCCTTTTCCGACTTACATTATCCAAAGTTCAGAGTTACGTTAGTCAAACTCGAAATTTTTTTTTTTGTGAATTGTTCCGATCGAATAGCTACATCATAACAGTCGCTAATTTTGAGAATCTAAATTCAATTTCTGAATTGCTTATCTCCAATTTAATCCAGGTTCAGGCCTGATTCAGTAAACCTTTTCTTCCATTTTCTGATTCATCTCATCACTGGTAATAACTGGCTTATATCACTTGCAAATTGCATGCTGTTATTTTCTATTTCAAAGTATTTTTCATTAATGCAAAATATCTGGCGATTTCACAAAAGTAAAACTATGGTTCTTGATGGATATACTCTATGTACAGTATACAGTACATGCATGCCAAATATTTTTTTCGCTTACAATATTCGTTAGCTAGATATAATTCAAATACTGTGTTTTATTCAATTTAATATGAAATTGAGACTACTGTATTTGTGAAGATTAAAAAATCAAATTTTTTCCAGTTGCATCAAACAATTTCCATAAAACTGCAAAAAGTTGCGATAGTTTTGCTTATCCCCACTAGAGAGATTAATACAATATCTTACGGTGGTTGTCATATAGATTTACAGTATTTGATAAAATTTCTTACATAATATTGATAATTTAAGTAAATGAAGATTTAAAGTTTTATTGAATTTATTATAGTATACAATACAGTACATAGTTTTTAAATTAGACAGCATATCCGATGAGTGCGCCCCCAAATGTTGGTGGTGTTAAAGATTAATTTCATTTGATTTTCGGAATCACACATAGTCATCGTATTTTGTTCA
>AYEL01036116.1:0-10095 GCA_000484575.1 Olivierus martensii
GATAAATATTTTCAAGGGGTGGGACCCGAGACTCGAACCCGGGTCCTCCAGAGTGGAAAGCCGAAGCGTTTCCACGCGGCCAATCCGGCCGACAGAACCTAATATTAATACATCACAATACTGCATCCTATTATGGTATTATATATTATGTAAGTCGACTATGGCTGCATGGTTAAACTCTAGCATACCATCTGACGAACCGGAATTCAATTCCTGGGTATTAAAAAATGATTTCTGTTCGATCTTCATTATTCACCTCACCATCGTGATGTGGCCGGCATTGAAATAGAAGATCATGCAGCCATCGTCGATTTACATAATATACAACACCATAATAGGATGCAGTATTGTGATATATTAGTATTGGGTTCTCATTTTCTAATTATTCAGATAGCCTTTGATCAAGTTCAAATTCCCGCTGCTAATTTCTGGTTGATAAACGATATAAAACAACAAAGAAAGAAAGTATTGTATACAATATATCAATATACACAGTGCGTCACATAAGTTTTAAGACTGTGGCTATAAAATCGGTACTACTACTAGCTATCTTCATGAAATCTTGGGAACTACTTACTACAACCTTCCTTTCCTCCTATTCGAAGTTTCAAGTCCATCGACTACATACAACTGTTTAGTAGCAGTTCGCGTGGTAGTATCAAGATAGTTGCTGTCATAATTTCGCGATGAATAAAAATAGGAAACAACGTGTTGCGATTAAATTCTCTTTCAAAGCCGGCAAAAGTGCGACGGAAGCTTTCGAAAAGTTGAAAATGGCTTACGCTGGATCTGTTATGTCTCATGCTACTGTTTTTCGGTGGTACAAATTTTTTCCGAAGGGTAGAGAGTCGGTTGAAGACGTGGAAAGGTGTTGGTCATTTTTTTCGACTCCAAAGGCCTCGTCCACAAAGAATTTGTCCCTCAAGGTACTACTGTTAATACTGCATTCTACCAACAAATTCTGGATCGCCTTTGCAAAAGAATTGCGCGTGTTAGACCTGAGTTGTGGAGAGATCATTCTTTTTTCCTTTTGCACGATAACGCACCAGCTCATACCGCGGCAATTAACACCCAATTTTTGGCCAGCCACCCACCATACTCGCCTGATTTGAGTCCCCCTGACTATTTCCTGTTCCCCAAAATTAAAGATGGACTTGAAAGAAAACCATTTTGCGACGATAGATGAGATACAAGAAGCCGTGACAACGAGGTTAAACAGTATTCCAAAAGATTTTTTGAAAGCCATGAAAAATTGAAAGATCGTGCAAACATGTGTATTACTTCTAATGGAGAGTATTTTGAATAAAAAATTTGTTGAAAAAATTTTTGTAATTTTTTTGCGTCTTTTATAGCCACAGTCTTAAAACTTATGGGACGCGCTGTGTATTATATACAATATATTGTCGGCAAGATGGCCTCATGGTAAAAAAACAGGCTTTATCTCGCGAAGCAGGTTTTCCTAAAGGATGGATTTAGAGGTGTAGGATCCGAAAATTAAACATTAGGGTTTAATTCTCTGCATACTTCCTCATGTTGGGAAGTTGGGATCCTATATCTCCAAGTCTATTTTCGGGAAGAGTTAAGGACTCGTTGAAGCACATCATTTATTCCAGGGATAGGCAATCTTTTTCTATGTAAGGGCCACATTTAAAACTTTCGAACTGGAGAAAAAAGAAACAAAATGCGGACAAATCAGAATTACCAATATTTATTCATATATGATTATAAATTAACATAGTTTTACGAAATGTGACTTCTGAAACTGATGTAAACATAATACACTCAAACCTGTTTTTGTGCGGGGGATAGGGACTGCATAAAAGAAATCGCATAAAAAAATATTCTGAAACTTCGTAAGCAGCTGTAAATATATCGTTTGCAACATATTTAAAAAAAAATTTTTATGCGGTAAATAGGGACCGCTTAAAAAAGTCCCACATAGAAAATATGTAATTCAAAACCTCATGATGTAGCTAGAAATTGGTTTTCCAAACAAGGAAAAACTGAATTTACACACTGGAACATTTTTCGGTCAAGAGGTATGTACAGGTACGTTAATCACAGGACGTTATCAACTACTCTTACTAGATGGCGCAACATGTACCAGAACAGTAATATCGGGTGGGCCATGTGCTGGATTCTTTTTAATTTGAATGTTACTTTGACAGCCTTCTGTTGTTTTCTTTTTAAATTACATTTTTTAATTAATTTTTTTTCATCATATGCATTTGATGGCATTTTTTTTTAATCTGCCGCGCAAAGAAATCGCACATAAACAATCGCACAAAAACAGGTTTGACTGTATATCCGAAATATCATATATTTGGTTGAATATTAGTCATCATGGCTGTGTATTATATACAATATATTGTCGGCAAGATGGCCTCATGGTAAAAAAACAGGCTTTATCTCGCGAAGCAGGTTTTCCTAAAGGATGGATTTAGAGGTGTAGGATCCGAAAATTAAACATTAGGGTTTAATTCTCTGCATACTTCCTCATGTTGGGAAGTTGGGATCCTATATCTCCAAGTCTATTTTCGGGAAGAGTTAAGGACTCGTTGAAGCACATCATTTATTCCAGGGATAGGCAATCTTTTTCTATGTAAGGGCCACATTTAAAACTTTCGAACTGGAGAAAAAAGAAACAAAATGCGGACAAATCAGAATTACCAATATTTATTCATATATGATTATAAATTAACATAGTTTTACGAAATGTGACTTCTGAAACTGATGTAAACATAATACACTCAAACCTGTTTTTGTGCGGGGGATAGGGACTGCATAAAAGAAATCGCATAAAAAAATATTCTGAAACTTCGTAAGCAGCTGTAAATATATCGTTTGCAACATATTTAAAAAAAAATTTTTATGCGGTAAATAGGGACCGCTTAAAAAAGTCCCACATAGAAAATATGTAATTCAAAACCTCATGATGTAGCTAGAAATTGGTTTTCCAAACAAGGAAAAACTGAATTTACACACCGGAACATTTTTCGGTCAAGAGGTATGTACAGGTACGTTAATCACAGGACGTTATCAACTACTCTTACTAGATGGCGCAACATGTACCAGAACAGTAATATCGGGTGGGCCATGTGCTGGATTCTTTTTAATTTGAATGTTACTTTGACAGCCTTCTGTTGTTTTCTTTTTAAATTACATTTTTTAATTAATTTTTTTTCATCATACGCATTTGATGGCATTTTTTTTAATCTGCCGCACAAAAGAAATCGCACATAAACAATCGCAGAAAAACAGGTTTGACTGTATATCCGAAATATCATATATTTGGTTGAATATTAGTCATCACTAGTTTTAAATTATTTTTGAGATGTGAATCTATTAGCCGATTTCTTATTTTACTTTTTACTAAACTCATTGCAGAAAAAAACTGTTCATATACATACGTTGTAGAAAATAATTTTATAATTTATGCTGCATACTTTCTTAAGTTGGAAAATTGATTTTCTTTGATAAAATTATTATAAAAAATCTACCAAATTTTTTCTTCAAAAGTATCTTTCAAATCTAAATTACTTTACAAGCCTATTATCTCAAATTGAAGTTCATTTCGCACATTTTCTATATTTACTGAAAAAGGTGCTGTAAAAATCCGTATTTCGTTTTCTCGGTTGAGGATTTTTTTATTTATTTATTTATTTTGTAATATTTTGTAATTGCTATACGGCGCAGGTTCCTACACATGATATAAGTCCTCTGCAGGTAATGACTCATTTATATCTCTGAGGTAAGTTTAAAGAAATTACCAAAAGACCTCAGCGATATAAATACTTCGATATATACGAATATAGTCTACTGTACAATATTGTATAAAACGCCAGATCTGGTTTTATAATAAACTTCTATCATTATTATTAAATTAAGTAGTATTTTTTATTGTTTTCCATATATTAAGATTTATTTTTCGCTTTTTATTAACAAAATTATCGACACCCAAATTACGGTTTTTCTAGGCGATTGCCTAAGTTCGCCTAATTATAGAAAGGCGCTGTATAACTTACGAAATAAACAAATATTTGATTATTAATTGCATCGTTAATAATGTTTAAATGAGTTTACCTAACCGTAATCTTGCAATTATAAACTTGTACAAATATTTGCGAATAAATTTTGTTAAACTTATGTTAATGAAATTGCAACATTTATATAATCCTCTTAGTGCATTAATTTGAACAAGACACAATTAAATATGCAGTATGTAGCACAATACAGAAATCTATGCTATTTCTGTATGTGTTAAGATCAATCTGGATAAGGGATATGTTAATAAATAAAGTTTACTTCAGTGTTTGTGTGGAAATGCCAGTGCCGGCGCTGATATATGAAATGCCTTTGTGCAAACCAATGTTCGCAGAAATTGATTTCGCGCCCCATGCAATGAATTATTTAGTTTTCGAAAATACATTATTATTTTACAATACGATTTTTGTATTAAATATTTATACGCTAGTGACATTTTTTAATTTGGAAATAAAAATTTGTTTCTATAACCTAATGTAAAATATTAATTCCTTTTAAAAAAGTTAATTTTTTTGTCGTGAATTTTTTCCAATCATTTTTTGTCGCTCCATAGTTTAGCGCCTTTGTGCGGTGCATAACCCGCACACCCATTTCCACCGGTCCTGCTCTTGAATAACTTTATAATGAAATTTTTACAAATATTCTACAAATGTTTTTCATAATTACTATTTCTATTAAGAAAACATCAAAATAAGAACGAGATATTGCAGAACCTTCAAATATTATATGAAAGCATGTACACGGAATTTCGGTATACGAAATTTTTCAGTTAGGTTATGTTTTTTTTCATTTTTATATCTCTTTCAATCAGTGAAATTACTAAGGAGAAGGGACAGTTTCAATCATGGGCTGCACCCACACCCGTGGGTGAGATGTGGGCAGGATGATTAAGGACGGGAATTGCCTAACCAGACCCGGAATCTCGAAACACACTTCAGGTGATGTTAGATCCTGGTTCTCTGTGTGTCACACAACTCTTTACCATTCGGCCATCTACACGCCCGATTAGGTTAGCATAGTTAAGTCGCGATATCACACTTAGGACTAATGCCCAGCGACGCCATATTTAGATGTTCACTATCTGATAGCCAATACCCAAAATGGGATCAATTGAGAAGATTGAAAGATGGGATTCAAAGAGCCAGACCAAGATATGGAGAACTGGAAGAGATATGAAGTACTGATAAACGAATGTTTTACCGTGTAGCCAATTTTTTCGGTAGACGGAATTTCGGGGTTTGAAATCTCGCACGTTATGTTCGATCGTGTCAGAATTTTAGAGACCAGTTATGCAGGCATTAGAAATTTTAGCCACTAAAATCTTCAAAGCCTTATTGCTTTAGAAAATTAGAGATTTCTGTAAGCTTATTAACTATAATTTTATTATAATATTAATCAATTTTTTCATTATTTCTCTGTAAATATTAATGAAAAAGAAAGAATTCATTAAACAATAGAGAGAGAAAATCACGTAATCGCAAAAAATTAATATTTTAATGAATTATGATTTATTTTCTTATTACAGTATTTATTATATTTTGTTAAAATTCCTTAATGTATTAAAAATCTCTTTTAAAGTTTTATGAATTTGCGAATAGTAAAATGAAGTTGGAAATATATATATTCATAAAGACAAGTGTCGAGATATTGATCAGATGAAAAACAACTGAGACACTTGGATCACACAGGTGAAAAAAAAGAAAAATTGGGTTTAAGAAGAATCAAGTAGCCTTTACGTTTTAGAATTGTAAATCAAGTTAATAATTTCTTTGACGTGCTTATTTTCTTTTGTCGCCTTGGTTTTCTCTTCATGCACGGATTAATATATTAATTCTATGTGAGTTTTACTTACGCCACTTTACAGTTTGTGAATACTAAACAATGAGATATTTCCATTCCCACAGTGGCCGCACATATCCTGGTGGGATCTTTTTTTTGGTCAACTGACGATGCCACATTCCGTTCTCTTGGAATACTATGTACGGAGCGAAACAAGCCCTTCCACAGGTTGCCACCCCTTCGGAGAGGCCAGCCGGATTGTGGAGGACGAGGATCAACGGACCGGGCACGGACCCCATGATAAATATTTTCAAGGAGTAGAATCCGAGAATCGAACCTGGGTCTCCAGAGTAGAAAGCCGAAGCGTTTCCTTACGGCTAATCTGGCCAAATTCCTAGTGGACCAGCCTTCAGGTGGAGATGGTTTTCAACGATCTGGTTCTCTGAACCCTTTTGAAAAATCTAATCCAGGAATTGAATCTGGATTCTTCAGGATATACACACTGTATGCTTCATCTCGACAATCCCGACAACTAATATATTAGTTCGTTCTTTTTGTCAACAGATGACGCCACACTCCATTCTTGAAAAATACTATAATGGCGGGGCGAAATAAGCCCTTCCACATGCTGCCCACCCCTGCTGCCCTCAGTCGGATTGTGGAGGACAGGGATCGACGGGCTGAGCCCGGACCCCATGATAAATATTTTCAAGGGGTGGGACCCGAGAATCGGAACCCGGGTCCTCCAGAGTGGAAAGCCGAAGCGTTTCCACGTAGCCAATCCACCGGGTCCTCCAGAGCGGAAAGTCGAAGCGTTTCCATGTAGCCAATCCGGCTGACTATATCCTTTGAAGGGTAAATGAGTATAAAAACTTTCCTGCACAAAAAATTGAAAGCAGTGACGTACCAAGAACTGAGTGGACCATGTGAAGCGAATTTGTTGAGTTGCCATCCTTTTAAAATCTTTAGTTATTTTCTTGACAAATTTGACAACTTACAATTAGCATTTTTCGTATTATTTTGTACTGTGATAGAAAATTTATAAAGAACATTATCACTATATTTATCTTAATACTTTTTTCTTACTTTAAAGCTAAATTTAGAAATTAATGTCCGATCTTTTGCAAAAATTGACACCTGTACAAAAATATGGAGAATATATACGTATCTTCAGTAAGATAAAATATTTCGAAATTCATCTTCAAATAATTATTCAGATCATTGAATTTTAAAAGTATATTTAATCGTTTTATGCGGAATAGTTATATTTAATAATCGTTCTTTATAAAGTGTTTTTTCGAAACAATTCTTTTCTTTTCCGATAAAGACAAACAGCAGAGAAAGTTATTTAATAATTCTTTAACATACTTTTTGTTCTATCTTCTATGAAACAGAGGTTAAAAAAGGGAGACGTTTTTGTTTACAATTAGAAGAATTCCTAGCAAAAATCAAAATTTAAGCTTATAAAATCATCGACATATTCTTTCTTTTCTAATGTGGAAATTGTTTTTGGTAATTTAATAATTACATAACCATTAACTCCTACAAGAAATAACAATAATTTCTTATTATTTGAATTACACTAATTATTAAACAATCTTATGAAACACTACATTCTATGTTAATCTCCTATGTTTAAAGGAGATTAACATAGAATGCGGTGAAGGAAACCTTTATATTATTTAAAAAATACTGATAGATAGCGATTAGGAAGCAATTAGCATTGATGATTAAAAAATGATTGTAACGAAGAAAATTACGTGACAGGGATGATGATTGTTATCACCATCACAGATTATTCATTTCTTTAATTCGTTCTTTTATGTTTAATAAATCATTTTATATTTGGTGAATGAAACTGGTGCTTTGACTTCAATCCAGAGAGGCACAAGTGAATTTGGGTTTCATACGAATAAAATTTATCTATCACGAATATGGTCCTATTGTTAATCCTGAAATAGAGCAAACAGGATTCTGACACTATTCGAAAATATTTTAAGAAAACCGTCCTTATTTTAGTTAAAAATAAATAATTTATGCATAAAAACTCAATATTAGTTGAATAGGTAGCATGATAGCTCTATTTTTTTCACCCGAAGAAACCGATGGATGAATATTTAAAAAAAAATACATTTTAATGCTCAAAGCAATTCATTCGTTTACTTCAGAAGATTTATATGAATTAGCTTTCATCGAATAAAACATTCTGCTTGTTTGAGTCGACCGGATGGCCGCGTGGTAAAGCTTACCATCCTGGAGGATCCGGGTTCAAATCCGGGTCCCACACCTCCAGTTTTTCATGATGTCCGGGCCCGTTGAACCTCATCCTTCAACCATCCGGTTAGGTTACGTTAGGTTAGTTTTATTACGCCGCCATATCCTCATGGGATATTCTTTATCTGGCCTTTTAAAGAATTACTATTGAATATTGGTCTCTTTATCCACCCTTTTATCCGATAAGCTAGTATTATCTAGCTACGCTGTGTTCTACAATGGACAAAATTCACATGACGTCGTAGTCACATGTTTTAGTGAAAACATTGTAGTTTGCCTAAGTTTAAACGAGAAGGATTATAACTAATTTGTGCTAGTTTATTTACTACATTTAAGAAAAAAAGCAAAATATAATTTTATTATCATTTCTAATAGCATTAAGTAATTTCATTTTTAAAGTTACTATTTATTCTAATATTATAATTTATATAAGCCTTATATTTTTATCGTATTTATTGTTTTTATAAGAAACTGCAGTTTAACAGAAAATAATAGAAAGTATGAATAAAATTATTGTCAAATCAGGCATTCCAATTTATTTTCTGATGATGATTAAATTAACTGGTGAGAAAATTTGGTGACATAATAAAGTAATTTTGTTCTATTAAACATTTGATCTTCATTGATGTGAGAAAACCGTTGAGTTTACGATCCCTTCGGGGACTGTCCGGTTGCTCAGTAATGAGCGCCAGTTTGTAGCAAATACACGCCTCTTGTGTCTCCGCTCCCTCTGTGGACGGAGGCGATTCTCGGCCCGTAAAGGTCGCTTCGGCCACACAGTGCACGGGATACGAATGCGGCCTTCTTACTCCTAGGCCTGGCAAACCCGAGCGAGTCCGCCGTATTCGTATCTCGTTCGCTTTGTGGATCAGAGTGGTGGTCAGGCGAGTCCGCACCCCTAAGTGCAGGCAATGATTAAGCCGAGATTATTCTCGCAGACGTTAAGTACCCTGTAATACACTAGTAGGTGGAGCGGGGGAAAAGCTTTGGCTATAGTCTCAGAATACGAAATGAGCCATCATTGTCACAACCTATCCGAGCAAAACAAAGAAAAATTTCTGAAGCGTTTAGGAGCATTGAGGAATTCAAATCAGCAGAAAATAAGGTGAATCAAGCTCTTATATTTATGCTGTGTAAAGACAATGAGCCGTTGAGAATTGTAGATGGTGAAGGTTTTCAACATTTCGTAAAGACAATAGCATCTTTGTACAGAATTCCTTCTCGATCGACAATTAAAAAACTAATTTCCGATAAATGTAGCGATATAGTATCCATAGTCAAACAGCAACTCAAACAGAAATTTTTTTCATTGACAACTGATATATGAACAGACATCCAGAATAGGAGTTATATTAGCTTGATTGTCCACTTTATAGATGAGGAAGATAAATTATGCAATGTAGCATTGGATGTTTTTATATTGGAAGAACGGCATACTAGCGAATATCTAGCTAATAAACTAAAGCAGTTGATAAAATACTGGGAAATAGATGAAGAATATATCAATGCTGTTGTTACTGACAATGCACAAAATATGAAAAAAGCAGTTGACATTGCTTACTAATATATAGCTTAATATATATTTACTGTTCGGTATATTAAATAAAAAAATATTTTGTTTTCTATAGATTTCCTAAGAGAACGAAGAGAGATCATAAAATATCCAACTAACTCAGTATTACACCGTGGTTTCAATAAACGATGCAGATATTATCCATATATATTAGATGGAATAACTAATCCATGTCTACCAGAAATATGGCAACAACTGATGAAGTAATATGAATTGAGCAAAAATAGTACAGAAATATTTTATTTAAAAAATTGAAGATCTTTCTACAGATCATCTAAATATTTCTTTCATTATCTTTAAAATCAAGTTAATATTATTTTTGATAATATAAAATACAAAACTATTGAAATGTTTATATATTGTGGATAACGATACAATAAGTAGATAAGGAAATAAGTAGGAATAAATTTTGCAAATTTCCTTAC